>SJYX01002066.1:7826-19045 GCA_006410675.1 Oreotragus oreotragus
GAGATGGTTGGATGGCATCACCGACTCGATGGACATGAGTTTGAGTAAACTCTGGCAGTTGGTGATGGACGGGGAGGCCTCGCGTGCTGTGATTCATGGGGTTGCAAAGAGTCAGACACGACTGAGCGACTGAACTGAACTGAACTGCTCTGGGATTTTGGACCTTCTTAGTCAATGGCACCCCACTCCAGTCCTCTTGCCTGGAAAATCCCATGGACAGAGGAGCCTGGTGGGCTGCAGTCCATGGGGTCACGAAGAGGTGGACACGACTGAGTGACTTCACTTGCACTTTTCACTTTCATGCATTGGAGAAGGAAATGACAACCCACTCCAGTGTTCTTGCCTGGAGAATCCCAGGGACGGGGGAGCCTGGTGGGCTGCCATCTATGGGATCGCACAGAATCGGACACAACTGAAGCAACAGCAGCAGCAGCAGCAGCAGCAGCAGATAAAATTCAGAGAACAAGATTCCCTGGTGGTCTAGTGGTTAAGACTCTGCGTTCCCAATGCAGTGAGCCCAGGTTCAGTCCCTGGTCAGGGAACTAGATCCCACAGGCTGTCACTAAAGATGCCGCCTGCCCCACCCGAGACCCGGAGTAGCCAACTAGGTAGATAAATAAAAAATATTAAAAAAACCCAAAATGACAGTATTAGAACAAAATATTTGTTTTTTTAAATCTTCTTTACATGAATACATTTTCTTTAAGAAAAAAAACTCATAGAAAAATGGAAATAAAATTGACGCTTAACCCTGTCTTATTCTAGCAGTAACCACTTAATGTATATTCACAGATACATAAATGAAAACTGAAAAAATTAGAAAAAGGCCTCATCCTTGAAAAGTATTTCCAAGAATAAATATTATTAGACTTTTGAATATTAATTATGAAATGATATATTAAATTTTTGCTGTTATGAATCTATTCTCAGCCACTAATAATTTTAATAGTCATTCAATCCAGGAAATTGTTATTTAAATAATGTATATTCACAGATACATAAATGAAAACTGAAAAAATTAGAAAAAGGCCTCATCCTTGAAAAGTATTTCCAAGAATAAATATTATTAGACTTTTGAATATTAATTATGAAATGATATATTAAATTTTTGCTGTTATGAATCTATTCTCAGCCACTAATAATTTTAATAGTCATTCAATCCAGGAAATTGTTATTTAAGCAGTTAGAACTCTAGGCTCATAGGAAATTAAAAAAAGTTAAATTGAAATGTGCATAGATATTTTATTGCAAACCAGTATGAGAAAGAAACCAATAATAGGCTTTCTAGCATAAAATATAAGTTGCTCGAGGATAAAATTCCGGGGAAGGCAATGGCACCCCACCCCAGTACTCTTGCCTGGAAAATCCAATGGATGGAGTAGCCTGGTGGGCTGCAGTCCATGGGGTCACTAACAGTCGGACAGACTGAGCGACTTCACTTTCACTTTTCTCTTTCATGCATTGGAGGAGGAAATGGCAACCCACTCCAGTATTCTTGCCTGGAGAATCCCAGGGATGAGNCCTGGTGGGCTGCAGTCCATGGGGTCACTAACAGTCGGACAGACTGAGCGACTTCACTTTCACTTTTCTCTTTCATGCATTGGAGGAGGAAATGGCAACCCACTCCAGTATTCTTGCCTGGAGAATCCCAGGGATGAGGGAGCCTGGTGGGCTGCCATCTGTGGGGTCACACAGAGTCGGACACGACTGAAGTGACTTAGCAGCAGCAGGATAAAATTCAGTGGGAAAATGGAATTGACATACAAATCAAGGAGAAAAAGGAATGGTGTACATTTTTTGACTTTTGAAGAGGAGGTAGCTCTTGTGTTTTTGTGTATAGAATATAACTCTGGAACAGAAAAGTGCATGAGACATAAACACACAACTTATTTTGTGAACATTTTTAAGTGGATAACGGAGAGAATCAAATCCCTATGCTGTTTATTTTTATTTATTTATTTATTTAATTATCTTTGGTTGCATAGCTTTTGGGATCTTAGTTCCCCAACCGGGGATTTAACCTGACCCTCAGCAGTGAAAGCACCAAGTCCTAAGCACTGGACGGCCAGGGAATTCCCTCCTATGCTGTTTAGATCCTAGTGGGTCCATTTAAACGACTGATGAAATAGTTTTATTTAAGCACATCGATATTTACATGCCAGAATTTATGTCTTTTGTGACTCTGAGATGAAAGCCCTTTATTTTTTAATTGTTACTTTAGGAACTTTATAGTCGATTTGCAGTGTGGTGTTAATTTCTGCTGCACAGCAAAGTGCTTTAGTCGTGTGCATTTATAGTCATTTCTGTTATGGTTTATTCACAGGATGTTGGACGTATTTCCCTGTGCTATGCAGTAGGACCTTGCCGCTTATCCATTCTGTGTATAATAGTCTCCATCTCTGATTCCCACCCCTCCCCCTCCCCCCTTGGCACCACAGATACGTTCCCTACCTCTGTGAGCCTCTGAGTCTGTTTCTGTTTTGCAGATCGTGTTTTAGATCCCACATATAAGTGACATCATATGATATTTGCCTTTCTGCCTGACTTCCCTTAGTGGGGTCGTCTCTAGTTGCTTCCATGTTGCTGCTAAAGCCCTGATTTCCTTCTTTTCTATGGCTGACTGGTATTCCACTGCGTATACGCGGCACATCTTTATCCTTTCATCTGTTGCTGGACGTTCAGGTTGCTTCCATGTCTTCAGGGAGCAGAGCTGGGATCTGAACCCTCTTGCCTGTTGAGTCCCAACAGTTAAAGCTCAGTGCCTCCTAGATGATGCCTGATCCAGCTGCGTCTATTTTACAGACAAGAAACAGAACCACAGAGAGTAAATTACTTATCCAGAATTAAAAAAATGCTAGATGGCACGCCGCTAGGACGAAACCCAGATGAGAAGTCAGGGGCTGTCAGCATTGAGCTCTATGACCTTGGGGAGGCTCCTCGGTCGTCTGGGACCTCCGCTGAGTCTGTTGGAGTCGGGTGGGGGGGTGTTGGAAGGGATGGTGCCTTAAGAGCTTCTTGGATCTGCATGTCTGAAGGGGTGAGTTTCCGGAAGTTAGCATCTCTGTTTTTGTTGCAAAGCAACTACAAAGCGTTTCAGTCCGTTTCTGGTCCACCTATTCCCCTACTCACCTATTTAAAGGTAAATTTAAACTTGCAGTCGAATATCCTTTCATCCAAGTGAGAAAAGCACTCCCTGCCTCCAGAGATGAGCGTTTGGATGAATTTGGACAAAGCACTGAGGGTCACCGTTTTCATTCTCTTTGCTCTGGCCCTGATGTCTGTTTTTTGTGAGGTCTGAACTAACCAGGGTTCTCTAAATCAGTGTATATTCTCTCTCAAGGAAGAAGTACTTGTGCAGAATAAAAATGACCACGAAACTGCGGAAGAGAAAGGCCACCAATCAAACAGCTCACTGCTAGGCATGAAAAGGCAGTTTAATATCCATTATTTAATCGCACAGGGAGCTGGGTCCTTATGAAAGATGTAATTCTTCTTAGGGAGATTTTGGCTGAGTCGGCTTTTGTGCTGCAAGCGGTGAGTGGCGTTTTCTGCAAATAACCGTCGCACTGTTGGAAGTTAATGATGCTCTCTGGTGAAGGCCTCGGAGTCTGGAGGGATGATGGTGACCAGCTGTTCTCCATCTCCGTGGAGAAATGGATGGGAAGAAATGGGCTTAAGTCATCACATGAGGGATTCAGGGAGGAGATTTCAGCCAGATCCACCAGAAAGGTTTCTCCTAGAGTGGATAGTTGAGTGAGAAGGGCCAGGGAGCAGGGAGTAGCCACTGAGTTGGGTCTTAAGAAAGCCTAGCTTTTATTTATTTATTTTCAAAATAATTTTACTGACTTATTTATTTTCAGCCACAGTGGGTCTGTGTTGCTTTTCTCTAGTTGCAGCAAGCAGGGGCTCCTCTCTGTTTGCAGCACGGGGCGAGGGCTCCTCGTCGCGGTGGCTTCACTTGTTGGAGACTCGGGATCTCAGGTGCGAGGGAACCAGCCGTTGTGGCCCGTGGGCTCAGTCGCTGCATCTTCCGGGCTCTAGGGCACAAGCTTGACAGTTGTGGCCCACAGGCTTAGCTGCTCTGCGGCATGTGGGATCCTCCCGGATTAGGGATCGAACCTGGGTCTCCTGCGTTGGCAGGCGGACTCTTTGCCACGGAGCTGCCAGGGAAGCCCAGGCCTACCTTTTATATTCCTAGATTCAATTCAGTTCAGTCGCTCAGTCGTGTCCAACTCTGNAGCGAGGTGATGCTGGTCTGCTCCAGGGCTATTGGTTCATTGTTTCATCACTCCATTCGTGTCCAGCTTGTTGCGACCCCCTGGACTGCAGCCCACCAGGCTCCTCAGTCTATGGGATTCTCCAGGCAAGAATGCTGGAGTGGGCTGCCATTTCCTTCTCCAGGGGATCTTCCCGACCCAGGGCTCGAACCTGCGTCTCCTGATGGGCAGGTGAGAGAGATTCTTTACCACTGAGTTCCCTGGGAAGCCCATTCTGGGACTAAGGCTGCCCATTAGGTGGGCGCTCAGCATAGTGATGGCATGTTCCAGGGTGGGCTTGGTGGGACTTGGAGCCCCCTCCCCCAGGGGTCTCGTGTGAGCTGGAGGGTATGGCCCGGAGCAGGAAGAGAGTGTGGGGACCGGCCCTGCCACCGCCAGGACCATGCTCGGGACAGTCAGCAGCGTTGCTAAGGGGCACCTGTCACTTCCCGCAAGGCATTTTCTTTTTCAGGGTCTCAGATGGCCCGTTTCTGGTAGGAAACTTCTGTGTCTCAGCCGGGTGTCCTCAGACCAGGCTGAGCCCAGGCAGAAGACCCTGAACACAGCATAGGAGACCAGGCTGACTTCTGGCGCTCCAGGCCCCCGAGGGGCATTGGTTCCTGTGACCGCGAGGGTGCCGGTGACAGCTCCATCCCCCAACTGTCCATCATCCTGTGCAGCAAGATGGGCTCCTTCCTCCCCCAGACATCCCGACTCCACCCTGGAGAGGGGAGGGGGATGGCGAGGCGAGAAGGGAAGGAAGGAAAAAAGGGAGAAAAGCGCCCAGGGCGGAGACAGACCGTTATTATTATTCTTGTATTTTTTCTTTTCAATTTCATGCTTCAGATTTCCAGTGTCGTTATAAACCGTGTGGGGTTGGAAATGGTATATTTTACCTTCTCTCTGCGGTGATGGGAGCGCACAGCATTATGTCGGTGGAGGAGCCCACGTGCTTGAACATCTGGGAGGGGCGGCCTTGATCCCGCCCCCCGCCCCGCCCCGGACGCTGTTACCACCCTGGATGCTGTTACCGCCCCGCACCCTCTCAGGGCATCTGCTCTCCTTCCCCACGTGCACCCTGGGGCGGCCTCCAGTCTCACGCCGGGAAACCCCTGCTTCCTGCTCTCTCCCTCTGCCTTGCCTTGCCCTCCTGGGCCGCCTGTGTCGACTGGGCCGGGGCACTGTCCTTGGGGATACCTGTTCCGCTTGCTTGGGGGCATCCTTCCCTGTTGCCATGAGCGAGAGGGTGGGAGTGTGCGTAAGGGACCAGCAGGAGATTAACACGGGCCTTTGATGTTATTGTCCTTGAGTCGCTAAGTCGTGTCTGACTCTTTGCAATCCCATCCAGTACCGGGGCACTGTCCTTGGGGATACCTGTTCCGCTTGCTTGGGGGCATCCTTCCCTGTTGCCATGAGCGAGAGGGTGGGAGTGTGCGTAAGGGACCAGCAGGAGATTAACACGGGCCTTTGATGTTATTGTCCTTGAGTCGCTAAGTCGTGTCTGACTCTTTGCAATCCCATCCAGTGTAGCCCACCAGGCTCCTCTGTCTTCCACTGTCTTCTGGAGTTTGCTTAAATTCATGTCCATTGAATCACTGATGCCATCCAACCATCTCATCCTCTGTTGTCCCCTTCTCCTCCATATAAACCGTGTGGGGTTGGAAATGGTATATTTTACCTTCTCTCTGCGGTGATGGGAGCGCACAGCATTGTGTCGGTGAAGGAGCCCACGGGCTTGAGCATATGGGAGGGGCGGCCTTGATCCTGCCCAGCGCCGCCCCCCGCCCCGCCCCGGACGCTGTTACCACCCTGGATGCTGTTACCGCCCCGCCCCCTCTCAGGGCATCTGCTCTCCTTCCCCACGTGCACCCTGGGGCGGCCTCCAGTCTCAGGCCCGGAAACCCCTGCTTCCTGCTCTCTCCCTCTGCCTTGCCTTGCCCTCCTGGGCCGCCTGTGTCGACTGGGCCGGGGCACTGTCCTTGGGGATACCTGTTCCGCTTGCTTGGGGGCATCCTTCCCTGTTGCCATGAGCGAGAGGGTGGGAGTGTACGTAAGGGACCAGCAGGAGATTAACATGGGCCTTTGATGTTATTGTCGTTGAGTCGCTAAGTCGTGTCTGACTCTTTGCAATCCCATCGAGTGTAGCCCACCAGGCTCCTCTGTCTTCCACTGTCTTCTGGAGTTTGCTTAAATTCATGTCCATTGAATCACTGATGCCATCCAACCATCTCATCCTCTGTTGTCCCCTTCTCCTCCTGCCTTCAATCTTTCCCAGCGTCAGGGTCTTTTCCAATGAGTTGGCTCTTTGCATCAGGTGGTCAGAGTATTTATTGGAGCTTCAGCTTCAGCATCAGTCCTTCCAATGAATATTCAGTGTTGATTTCCTTTAGGATGGACTGGTTTGATCTTCTTGCTGTTCAAGAGACTTTCAAGAGTCTACTTTAGCACCACAGTTGGAGAGCATCAATTTTTTAGGCACTTAGTCTTCTTTATGAACTGGAGACTGAAATGGCAACCCAGTCCGGTATTCTTGCCTGGAGAAACGCGTGGGCAGTTTGAGAAAAGGACCCTGGGAGGCTTGAAATAGTCAGATGTGAGCATCCCGAAGTCACGGCAAGTCTTAGGATTCTCTGTAGGAGTAGGTAGGTGTTCAGTAGATACTCCTTTAAGACCGGCTCATTTTTCTCCCTGCATCCCTCCTTCCCTGCCTTCCTTGAATTCTCTCTCTCTCCCCCACCCTTCCCTCTTCCTTCCTTTCATTCGTGGAGAACCTGCTGTGTTCCAGGCACCGTGTCAAGCGCTGCGCACATAAGGCGCGCCAGGAGAGACGATCTCTGTGTTTAAGGAAGGTCTGGTCTGGTGGAGGGGTGAGCCCAGCACACCGCGGTCCACATCCCACCCACCGTCTGTCTGCTTGTCCAGTGTCTGTTTTTATCACTGGAGATTTGTTGGGTCCCAGCCGCGCCCATTGGTCCACAGGCTATCTGCGGCTGCTCCGGCATTACAGCGGCAGCCTCGAGGTGCCGCAGCCGGCCTGCAAAACCTGTAATATTTTCTCTCTGGCTTTTCCCCCAAGTTCACTGACCCTTGGTGTAGTTGCAGGTGGATGATGGGCCATGGGGACCACAGCTATGTGCTGTCCAGACAGGGCCCCTGCCAGGCTGGAGGTCTTGGATGCTCCCTGGAGCATCTAGGGCTCCTGAGTTGGGGGTTTCCTGGGGGCGTGGGTTTGTGGTGGACCCTCCCCGAGGGGGCCCAGCCTTCCCTCCTGAAGTCGACACCACCACTCCCCTTTGCTGGAGGCAGACCTTTAAGAATCTCCAGCGAAATGGCTTTGCAGTGAAGTGGAATGAGTTACGTGGATCCTTTGCTCCCTTGTCCTTGTCGCATAAGGTACCCTGTGGCCATAAAGACAGGTGGCCCTGGGTGAGCATGTGTCATTTAACACGGTGAAATAAAGCCAGGGGTCCCAGCTTGCTACCGTCCTTGGCATCCGTGGTCCAGCAGAGTGAGCTGACTTGGCCCAGCATCCTTGATGGTTTGGTTCCAGGGAGCTCTCAGGCTTCGGGGAAGCTCCCTCCCTTCTGACATGGTGGCTCGCCACCCTGGCTGCACATGAGAGTCACCTGGAGAGATGTGAAAAGCCCAGTGCCCTAGACACACCCGGACGTGATGCATCCGAATCCCTAGGGGTGGGATGAAGCTTCAGTAGTTTCTAGGGCCCCCCGCACCTGCCCAGGGTGATGGCGATGTGCAGTCAGAGGTGAGAAACCCTGGTCCTTTTTGCCTGTGTGCAGCACGGCTTGTAGGATCTTACTTTCTGGGCCAGGAATCGAACCTGCACCCTCAGTGGTGGGCGTGTGCAGCCCTAACCACCTGACCTCCTCCAGGGAATTCCTCAAGAACCTGTGTTCTGATGGGAACCACGGTTTAGCGAAGGATGAGCTGGTGTTTGGAAAAAGCCGATTCCCTTCAGAGGCTCCATGCAGCTGTGGGGCTGAGCATGCAGCTGACCCAGCACGTAGGGTTGGGGGGATGGTTAGAGGAACACTGGACATCCAGGAATTGGACAGGGAGCCCCGGAGGAGGCTACTGTCCCTGATCTCTGGGGAGGCTGCCGTGATGGGGTCCACCACGCGCTTGGCAGTTGGCGCCAGTGAGGCTGGTTGGTTTTGGCAGCAGCCTGGGTCGGGAGGCGGCAGTCATTGTACGAGAAAGGTATGCTTTCCAGTTGGTCAGGCGCTAGTGGGCATCTGCCGTCTGCGAACTCCAGTTCTTTCTTGGGTCTCCTTGGCATTTGCGAAAGAAGGATGGGAGGCAGGCTCTACTGCTGTGAGACCTCGAGCCTGATTAGATTCTCCTTGAGGCACTCACTGTCCTCCTTGGATCACGGATTGTGTCTGAAAGAAAAAAAAAAAATCTCAGGACTGGTGGACCCTTCTGGAAGTCATCTTAGGCACCCGCTGCCATCAGACAGGGCGATGTTTCACCCAGGGCACGCAGATGGTGGGAGCACAGCTTGTTCCCAAAGACGTTTGCCAAGAAAGACTTTATACACTTTTTGGGGGGATGGGAGGGATGATCTAATTGAGTGTTTTGCTAGTTTCTTAGAAACTTATCTAAATGTCTTCGGCTGAAATTTAAATAAAAGAGAGAGAGTAGCTGACATCGTTTTTCATAGGCATCTTAGTACAAGCCACGTTAAAATGACCTTTATCAAGTGTCGACTCTTTTGTAAGATACTCTGAGTGTGAGGGATAAAAGTTGGTATTGGTTAAGTTTGATCCTTTAAGGGGCTTCCCTGGTGGTCTAGTGGCTAAGACTCCATGCTGCCAATGCAGGGAGCCTGGATTTGCTCTCTGCTCAGGGAGCTAAGAGGAACTAGATCCCANGCTCTTTTGTAAGATACACTGAGTGTGAGGGATAAAAGCTGGTATTGGTTAAGTTTGATCCTTTAAGGGGCTTCCCTGGGGGTCTAGTGGCTAAGACTCCGTGCTGCCAATGCAGGGAGCCCGGATTCGATCTCTGCTCAGGGAGCTAGGAGGAACTAGATCCCACATGCCGCAGCGGCGACCTGGTGCTGTGGTTAAGAACCGCCTTGCAATGCAGAGGACCTGAGCGCCGTCGCTGGTTGGAGAGCTAAGATCTCACATGCCTGGGAGCAGTGAGCCCACACGCCTCAACTGAAACCCTGTGCAGCCAAGGAAACATTTTTTAAAAAGTTTTGTCCTTTAGACCTTTTACCGCCAGGACCAGATCTATATACGTTATTCACTTAAGCACTTTGTGCCAGGGCTGCTATTGCATGGCGGCTTCTTGCCTTTCCCTGGTCCCTTGTTCACAAGGAGGGGAGAGGAGCGAATAATCCTGGCTTTGTCAAAGGCCAGTGTGAGTTCNAAAAGTTTTGTCCTTTAGACCTTTTACCGCCAGGACCAGATCTATATACGTTATTCACTTAAGCACTTTGTGCCAGGGCTGCTATTGCGTGGCGGCTTCTTGCCTTTCCCTGGTCCCTTGTTCACAAGGAGGGGAGAGGAGCGAATAATCCTGGCTTTGTCAAAGGCCAGTGTGAGTTCAGAGATAGCCAGACACGTGATCTCCTCACAGAAAAGCCCTTTGTCTTGGCCCAGAAGGTGGAGCAAGGAGACAGTTGCCTTCAGACCAACCCATCCACCATTTCCTGAGCACCTACTGTATCCTTTTGGGGGGATGCCAGGAAGTAAGGTGTTGCCCCTCCCTGCGGGGGGTTTAAGGTGGGTTAGGACAGACAGGTTGCAGTCACCTGTAATCAAGAGACGGGTCAGTGTGTGGTTGTAAGAGGCTAATTGACCGAAGGTGATGGTAACCGGCGGGCAGGGAGGTTCTTTCTAGCTGGGGAAACAGAAGGGACTTTTTCTGTGGCTGAAGCGCAGATGGAAGGACAGGCAGTTTGGGGTGGGGAGGGAGCGTGTGTTCGTGCCTGTGTGCTCCGACGCTCAGTCGTGTCTGACCCCGTGGACTGCAGCCCACCAGGCACCTCTGACCGGGGGATTCCCCAGGCAAGAAGCCTGGAGCAGGTTGCTGTTTCCTGCTCCAGGGGACCTTCCGACCCAGGGACTGAACCCAGGGCTCCTGCATTGCAGGCAGATTCTTTATCGTCTGAGCCACCAGGGAAGCCCAGGGAGTGAGCAGGGAAAGGAAATGAGTAACAGGGAGAAGCAGCAGCNCCGGGGGATTCCCCAGGCAAGAAGCCTGGAGCAGGTTGCTGTTTCCTGCTCCAGGGGACCTTCCGACCCAGGGACTGAACCCAGGGCTCCTGCATTGCAGGCAGATTCTTTATCGTCTGAGCCACCAGGGAAGCCCAGGGAGTGAGCAGGGAAAGGAAATGAGTAACAGGGAGAAGCAGCAGCAAGTTGGAAGTGCAGAGAGAAAGGGGTGGGGAGGGGCTTGGTTGGCAAGGGATGCTGGAAAGCTAAGTCGGGGCTCAGGTGTGAACACCGTGGAGTCCTGTGGAAGGGAGTTTGTGTCCTCTTCTCTCGATTGACGGGGGAGACCCTGGAAGTTTTTGAGAGGTTGACATCAGAGCACTGCCCTCAGGAAGTGTCTTCTGTGGGTAGCAGACAGCATGGCCACAGGGAGCGTGCCGGGGGAGGCGGGCCGCGGGCAGACAGGCAGGCTGCGGGCAGACAGGCAGGCTGGAGGCCCTTGCATTAATAATCTACATGTGTTGCCTGGACTGGTTGGTGGCCTTGACTCTGGGCGGACACAGAGGAGTTGGGAAGGGAGCGAGCGAGAGACCTCCTTGCTGGGGAGCTCAGGGACTTGGCCAGCGTTTGGTTGTGAAGGCAGCTGAGGAGGTTCAAGCACTTCACAAGTATTGTACTGCTGGGCTTCCTCCCCTGGGGTAGTCGGAGAACTCAGCTTCAGCATCCTGTCTTTTGGGCTGAGGGGGACTCTCCTAGAAATGGGGAGATTTTGGGGGGG
>SJYX01002067.1:0-17816 GCA_006410675.1 Oreotragus oreotragus
AGTGTTCTTGCCTGGAAGATTCCATGGACAGAGGAGCCGCGAGGGCTACAGTCTATGGGGCTGCAAAGTGTCAGATACAACTGAGCGTGCGCGCGCGTACACACACACGCACTCATAATCAGAAAATTGTGACCGTGACACTTAAAGACAGATCAGCTTTCAAATCATGAGTCTGCCTTTGGTAAAGGGTAAGTCTGAGTGAACTCTGGGAGTTGGTGATGGACAGGGAGGCTTGGCATGCTGTGATTCATAGGGTCTCAAAGAGCCGGACAGGTCTGAGCGACTGAACTGAACTGAACTGAAGCCTTGTGAAATAGAACTCTCTCTTTATACTCTGCTTCTTCATTCAGAAGCAGAGGTAGATAATACCACCATAGGATTTTTAGGGGGCATTCAGTTGGATAATGTATGTAAAAAGCCTAGCATGTAGTTAGTGCACAATAAACGATGTTACTACTTTCAACCGTGACACATTGTGATACATTCACATTGTGCAGGGGGCCGTGTAGAGCGTCGTCCTCCTACAGACCCATCCATGTGGTTGCATTCCTTGTTGAGACTACGTCCACACTAAATCACTTCAGCTGTGTCCAGCTCTCTGTGATCCCATGAACCATAGCCCACCGGGCCCCTCTGTCCACGGGGTTCTCCAGGCATGAACACTGGAGTGGGTTGCCATGCCCTCCTCCAGGGGATCTGCCCAACCCAAGGAATGAACTCGTGTCTCTTACATCTCCTGCGTTGGCAGGTGGGTTCTGTACCACTACTGCCACCTGTTAAGACTGCATAGTATTCCAATTCATGAATATATCGCAACTTGTAACTTGTATGTCTATTCATTCGTTGATGGATGTTTGAACTGTCTCTGATTTGAATATTGAGCTCTCAAGAATAAAGCTTCCATGAACATTCGTGCACAGGTCTTTGTGTGGACATATACATTCATTTCTCTTAGGTGAATGCCTAGGAGTGAAATCATTGAGTTGTGTGGTAAGTGTATGTTTAACTCTATAAGGTAGACTGTTTTCCAAAATGGTTGTACATTTTTCAGTCCAACCAACAACATATGAGAATTCTAGTTGCTCCAGCTCCTTGTCAACATTTGTCATAGTCAGTTTGACATTTTAGCCACTCAAGGGGATATATGGCAGCGTCTCTTTGTGATTTTACATTGCAGTTCCCTGATGACTAATGATGTCCACCGTCTCTTCATGAGTTTATTGGCCTTTCATGTGTTAATGTTTTTGAAGTCTGCCTCCTACATAAGCCAAAAAAAAAAAAAAAAGCGTTGCAGTCACTTTCCTGACCCTGCCTGTAACTAACCTGTAGTCATGTGATCTAGGCTTGACCAATCAGATGCACCCAGTCCAATCTGTACTTCAGGAGCTGATGGACGGATCAAGTGAGGCCAGTAGAGTCCATTTTAGCATCAAGGGGAACGGTAGCTGCCACGATACCGATGGCCACATCTGGAGGCCAGTGACCTGTGTCAACACAAAAGTGGAGGCCAATCTGCTGGATTTGGGCGGGGGGCAGCTTCAGAAGTGTCACCAAGCCAGTTCTGGGGCTGACGCTGAGCCAGCCTCCCCAGGTCCTGCCTTTGATCCTGGAATCACCCAACTCCTATCCTCCTTGCATCAGCCACATCCACCAAGTCCATTTCTAGCCTCTCAATTCAAGCACAGCATTGAACGCATGGTAGGTGTCCTTGTGCATGAGTCTCTCCCAGTGGAGAGTTGAATCTGTCAAATTCCTGGTGTTCTGGGAACGCCCAAAACCCTGACTTTCTCCCTGAGAATGAGAACTGTTGAATTAGCTTGCTGCCCATCACGGTGGCCTTTGCCGGCTTGGCTTGCTTTCAACTTCTTTGCCAAAGGCCTTGACAATAAAAGACACTGCTGTAAATGAAATCTTATAACTGTCTTTTTTAAGAGGGCTGTCTTCCAAGGCCTGGATCTCTGCCCTCATTTGCATTTGGAAAATCAATACAGGATCGTAAGCATTTTATTTTTTAGTAATCTGATAGCATACAAATACATTTTCCATTTCCCAGCTTCTTTCCCTTCGCTAACCTCTGTGCCCTGGACAAAATAAGAACAAGCGAACAAAGGCTCACTAACTGAAAATGCAGCTGTCTGAGTTTCTCTGGGATTTATCCTTTGGGAATTGCTGCAAGTTTCAAAGATAGACTGTGCACTTGACACAGTCCTTAAGTACCCAATGGGAGAGCGTTCCCCGGGGAGGGGTCCAGGTTTTGCCAGATCTGAAGCATATAGGATCTGGTGGGGGAAGGGGGTCTCTCTTTAAAAAGAGAGAACAAATGAATTCCATTAGCTTCTCAGTATTTCTAGCTATCGCTGCTGTTCTTCAAACATCAGCAACTAATTCTGGATTCTGATGAGGGGCCAAGGGTTACCTTGCAGTGGGTCCAGGTTTTAACTTTCCACCCATTGCTTCTTCCAAGGTGGGCTGAGGGAAATCTGACACCTCTGGCCATGGCTTCTGACCAGCTGTGTGTTTTTTTTATCATCTCTTAATAGATTTGGGGGAGGAATGGGGGGAAGGGCAACAAACGTTTATTCACTTCTCTAAGAGCCACGTTGGGCTTCCCTGGGAGCTCTGTGGTGAAGAATCCACCTATAATGCAAGAGATATGAGTTCTATCCCTGGGTTGGGACGATCCACCCAGAGAAGGAAATGGCAACCCACTCCAGCATTCTTGTCTGAGAAGCCCATGGACAGAGGAGCCTGGCGGGCTACAGTCCATGGGGTCACAAAGAGTTGGACACGACTGAGTGGCTTTGATTACAGTATTACAAATGGCAACACAGGGGCTCAGCAGCTCATTCCCAGCCCAGACACCTCGGTCCTGCCCTCCCCAGTAATCGTTTTGTCTATTGGATGGAGTCAGGCAGGTCCTCTCTCAGGCTCCTATTCTGATACCTCTTTGTTTCAGAACAAATTTCGCTTGTGCCGAAAGAGGCCCTGAAGCTGTCTCACAGCCTCAGACAACACCTTCTCCTTGATTAGGACTCAAGGTCTGTCCTGGGGACATTGCAGGTCTGCAGTAGAGGAGAGGGTAGGATAAGGAAGAACAGCTGGGGATGGGAGTGGGGGTGGAGAGTGGAATGAAGATGGCCCACACTTTTCAGCATATCCTGTGCTTCGAACCTGTGGCTTACACGGACTGGAGACCAATCCCAGGGTTCCAGTGTGGGCCAGCTTCTCATCCTCTCTGGGGCTGGATTTCCTCATGTAATGCCTTCATGCAGGATGCCGCCAGGAGGTACTGGTAAAGCATAAGCCTGGTGCCTGATTATATTATTAAATAGGGTCCCATTTCCGTCACCACCTCCTCCAGGAAGCCTCCTCTGACTGCATTGGCTGCCAAGACCACCCTCCCCTACAAAACCACAGCATCTGTTGGCTGCAGCCCCCGTTTCTCTCTTCATCGCTGCTGCCTTGTTTTATTCCACGTTTCATCGGTTGCATGCAGAAAATGCTAATTCTGTGGGCTGGCCCCCAGGGGACGGACAACACGCAAGCTCTGAATCTGTGATGAAGCCATCGCGCCTTTGATGGAAACAGAAGATGAAACGCAGTCTGCCTCAAATCCCGAGGAGATGGGGGCCCGGCATGCAATATTTAAACGGCCCTTTCATGAAAGGGAGCTACCCCAGCTCTTAACATCAATGTTCAAGAAAGTCAGACTTGATTTCCAAGCTCAGACTGATGTTTGGGTGCATTTCGTGTTTTAAATACTCATTTCTACCACCTTGATATTTTCATTCATTTCAAGTTTTACAAGCACAAGGTGCCATCATCAGATGCTCTGTCGGGAGGCAGGACACAGGAGTGGGGGGGACTCAGCCCATCCTAAGAGAGAATTTGATTGGGACACTGACCCCTCTGACCTGGAGATGGGTGATACCTGGGTCTGGTTTGCACTAAGCCCAAGACAGTTGGTGTAAACTGGATTCAGGGTAGGCTGTGCATGTCCTCAGCCGTGTCTGACTCTTTGCGACTCCACGGGCTGTAGCCTGCCAGGCCCCTCTGTCGATGGGGTGCTCCAGGCAAGAATACCGGAGTGGGTTGCTGCTTCCTCCTCTGGGGGATCTTCCCCACCTAGGAGTCGAACCGGCATGTCCCGCGTCTCCTGCATTGGCAGGTGGAATCTTTACCCCCTGCACCACCTGGGAAGCGTGTGGATTCAGAGTCGCACACTGTTCTTCTTCTCTCTCTTTCCTCCTTTCTTTTCCCTTTCTTTTTTCCCCTGACAACTTGATTTTTAACTTGTTTATTTTTTTAATTGGAGGAAAATTGCTTTACAATGCTGTGCTGGTTTCTGCCGTACAATAACCAAATCAGCCATAATTACACATGTATCACCTCCCTCTTGCACATCCCCCCGCCCTCACCCCTCTAAGTCATCACAGTGCACCAGGCTGGGCTCCCTGGGTTACAGGGCAACTTCTGAGCAGCCATCGATTTCACACACACTAGTGCAGACCGAGCAACTTCCCTTTCACTTTTCACTTCCATGTATTGGAGAAGGAAATGGCAACCCACTCCAGTGTTCTTGCCTGGAGAATCCCAGGGACGGCGGAGCCTGGTGGGCTGCATAGTCCAGTCTATGGGGTCGCACAGAGTCGGACACGACTGAAGCGACTTAGCAGCAGCAGCAGCAGTGTAGATATATCGACGCTATTTTCTCCATTCATCCCACTCACTCCTTTCAATTCTCCTTTAATTGAGAAAAGAACTTTCAATTAAGTGGACGGATCTAAGTGCCCAGGTGGTGGATGTTTATGCATGTGAGTCATTTAACTGCCAACCAGACAAAGATGTAGAACATTTGTTGCCCCGGAGGAACTTGTAGGTTCCTTCTTAGTCAGCCTCCCTGTAGGTAACCACCATCCTGACCTCCATGGCCTAAGATTTATCTTCCCTGGTTTTCAGCTTCAAATAAGTGAAGCTTGACCACATTTCTGGCACTGACCACATCTTCACAGGAGAAGCCGTGTCAGACGGTACTTATCAGCAAAGGTGACTACATTTAGAGATAAAAAACTTGCATATAATTTGCCATGTATCCCGTTTGGGAATTAAATGCAATACAGTAATTTGTACTGCTGCCCTGAGAACATCATGAGTTTTCTGCAACAAGCTTCACACGCATGAAGTCGATAAGCCAACCTTCTTTCAAACGCAGGCAAGCATGCAATTTATTGTTATTTCCATTTAGCTGAAATATTGTTACAGTTACTAAAAAGGAGTCCCAGACCTTAAGATTTGAGCTTCTTTCTAAGACTTTATTTACTTATTTATTTACTTATTTGGCTGTACTGGGTCTTAGTTGTAGCATGTGGGGCTTTTAATTGCAGCAAGTAAGATGTATTTCCCTGACCTGGGGTGGAACATGGCCCCCTGCATCGGGAAACATGAAGTCTCAGCCACTGGACCACCAGGGACGTCCCTCAAACAGATTTTTTAAAAATCTCAAACCAAATGACGTTTTACGTTGGAAAAGACTAATTTTCACATAATTTGGTGATCATCCATCTCTGTGGCTCAAGACAAATGCTCGTTAGTCATTCTGTAATAAGCTGGAGTCAAAGTTTATCACTTACACTAAACATTGCAAATAAAAGGAAAGGGGTGATTTCCTTTTAANATGACGTTTTACGTTGGAAAAGACTAATTTTCACATAATTTGGTGATCATCCATCTCTGTGGCTCAAGACAAATGCTCGTTAGTCATTCTGTAATAAGCTGGAGTCAAAGTTTATCACTTACACTAAACATTGCAAATAAAAGGAAAGGGGTGATTTCCTTTTCACAGAATACTCCATATGCCGCACCAAAATTACAGAAATAATTGGGAATGTGAGAAACACTATTTAATCATGGCTGATGTTCTGCCATGAAACACAATCCCTTTACTGAATTGTGTTTTGGGGAATCCAGCCAACCCTTTGGCACCAGAAAGAAGGATTTGCCATAAATAAAAGCTCCAGGTCAATTTCACTTAGCGGTGAGTGATTTCTTTCCCATGCCACTGGATTATTAAAGCTGAGATTTGTGTTTCATCTCAAAGCAGGAAATTAATCACATCACGTACCAGGACTCCATGTAAAGGAATACTTCGTGTGGTCCCATTTATTTCAAGAAGGAAAATGTAGTTAAGCATTTAAATTAAATAAACGGATTGACGTTATGGCAATTACCAAGGTACAATATTCAGTTCTTCAGCTGCATCGTGTCTCAGTTGCAACATGTAGAATCTTGGCCAGAGTAACACACAGGAACCTCTAGCATTGTGATAGGATCTGGAGCATAATAACCCCTTTAACCCTTTTTATTAAAAAAAACAAAATATATATATATATATATATTCAGTTCTTCGGCTGCATCGCGTCTCAGTTGCAGCATGCAGCATCTTCAGTCTTCACTGTGACATGCGGGATTGTTCAGTTGCAGCATACGGCCTCTCAGTTGCAGCGTGTGAGATCTAGTTCCCTGACCTGGGGTCAAACCTGGGCCCCCTGCACTGGGAGCACAGAGTCTGAGCCACTGGACCACCAGGGATGGTCCCCCCCACAATCCCTTTAATCTTCCCTGCCTGTTGCCCTTCTTCAGTCATCACAGTGGGAACCACTGACGATCCAAGGCAGAGATGCGTTCAATCCAAAATGAAATACATGCAGAAAAATCAGGACTGAGTTAGAAGTTTTGTTAATAAACGTCACTGGCAGAGAACCTTTGCTGAATTAGCAACTCATACTCTTTACCACACTTAAGCTGGTGCAAATCTGGAAAAACTGTCAACATTTCCATACAGGTCTGCAAGCTTTGCTGTTACAAAAGGCTGAAATGTTCTGCAATTATTTCCCAGTTATAATGACAGAATGACATAGTCAAAGTTCGTTTCTCTAGTCAAGTATTTAATGGCTGTTTCACATACTTTTAGGCATAAAGTTCCCTTGAGTCAAAATGAAATTGCCCATTAGCCCCAAATCAAGCCAGGAGACTCAGTCCCAAAATACCATCCAAACATAACATCTCTAGTCTCTAAGAGAAATTTAGAGAGAAAGAAAAAAAAAATGAAGCCCTTTCCTTTCTGTTCTGTTAAATAACATTTTTATAATTCTGTTTCTGGAGAATCATTCAGTGGGAACCCTACAACCAGTTTCTACCTACTCAATCATCTAGTTTCTGCCTAATCAAAAATCACGACAAATATGCTCTCCTACAAGGTATTAATATTAGTCCAGGCTTTTTATGTGTTATGAAACCTTTCAGATAAAGAGAAATAAATCATATAATGTAGAAAATGCTAATATGGTTATAGTCCTCTGCATATTCCTACCCCATCATTTCGCAAGCACTTTCTCCTGGGAATAATTAGGATGTTGAAATTGGCATTTCATCATTTTCTGGCATTTGTTACATGAGATTCATTCATACAGATAAGCACTTTGTTAACCTCACTGCAGCACTGCAGTCCACTGCATGAAGGTACATACATCCCTCATGTATCTGTCATCCTATTGATGGGCATCAGAACTGTCACCCTCAAGAGCTATAAGAACATCGCAGCAGAATGCATAAGTGTGCACGCCACTCATGTATGCGAGCAAAAGTCACTTTAGAGTATGCCCTGTTTAGTGAATTGCTGTGGTGTAGATGATGCATGTCTGCAACTTCATTAGATTATGTCACCCTTTCGCAAAAGGTACCACTTTAACTTTGTAATAAACTTAGAATCATCAAGCATTTTAATTTTGCCAGTACCCATAAATGCAACCACTTGTCACATGTTTAATGGCCATTGACTTTTGCGTCTGTGAAGAGCCTTCTCGCACCCTTTTTCTCCATTTTTTACTTACTTTTAAGCATTCCTTGTATATTTTGGTTGCCCAACTGAGCAGCTGAACTCACGTGGCACTAGTGGTAAAGAATGTGCCTGCTGATGCAGGAGACGCAAGTGAGACAGGCTTGATCCCTGAGACAGGAAGATCCCCTTGGGGAGGAAATGGCAACCCGCTCCAGTATTCCTGCCTGGAAACTCCCATGGACAGAAAATCCCATAGCTTAGTGGGCTACAGTTCAGGGTTAGACACGGCAGAGCGCAACAACGTTTATTTTGGATAATAAAATGTAGTCCAGATTGGAACATGAATATGGAGGCCTTTTCAAAATGTTTTAATTGAATGTCTAATGGGTTTTCAGATAAGATGGTTGGATGGCATCACTGACTCAGTCGACACGAGTTTGAGTAAGCTCTGGGAATTGGTGATGGGCAGAGAAGCCTGGAGTGCTGCAGTCCATGGCGTCTCAAAGAGTTGGACACAACTGAGCAGCTGAACTGAACTGAATGTGTTTTATGTAGGAAAAAGCATATTTAATTCTTTTGAGGATATAGAGATACATTTGTCATAGAGAATACTAAGAAGAAAGTAAGTAGAAACAATCATTAAACTCCAGAAAAAAACTTGAGCAAGAAAAGAAATATGAAGTTTAATTTTAAATAACATTTTCAGAGTAATAATAATGTAAATGCCATTACTGATGTAACCAAGAAATGTGGCATAAGTTTATTAGGTAGGTTTGTGTGGATGCAACAGAACTTGATCTTCATTTTCCTAATACCAAAGTCAGTTGATAACATATGTAATTTAAAAATCAAGGAATAGCAGTACAATTATTTCCCAGTTATAATGACAGAATGACATAGTCAAAGTTCGTTTCTCTAGTCAAGTATTTAATGGCTGTTTCACATACTTTTAGGCATAAAGTTCCCTTGAGTCAAAATGAAATTGCCCATTAGCCCCAAATCAAGCCAGGAGACTCAGTCCCAAAATACCATCCAAACATAACATCTCTAGTCTCTAAGAGAAATTTAGAGAGAAAGAAAAAAAAAATGAAGCCCTTTCCTTTCTGTTCTGTTAAATAACATTTTTATAATTCTGTTTCTGGAGAATCATTCAGTGGGAACCCTACAACCAGTTTCTACCTACTCAATCATCTAGTTTCTGCCTAATCAAAAATCACGACAAATATGCTCTCCTACAAGGTATTAATATTAGTCCAGGCTTTTTATGTGTTATGAAACCTTTCAGATAAAGAGAAATAAATCATATAATGTAGAAAATGCTAATATGGTTATAGTCCTCTGCATATTCCTACCCCATCATTTCGCAAGCACTTTCTCCTGGGAATAATTAGGATGTTGAAATTGGCATTTCATCATTTTCTGGCATTTGTTACATGAGATTCATTCATACAGATAAGCACTTTGTTAACCTCACTGCAGCACTGCAGTCCACTGCATGAAGGTACATACATCCCTCATGTATCTGTCATCCTATTGATGGGCATCAGAACTGTCACCCTCAAGAGCTATAAGAACATCGCAGCAGAATGCATAAGTGTGCACGCCACTCATGTATGCGAGCAAAAGTCACTTTAGAGTATGCCCTGTTTAGTGAATTGCTGTGGTGTAGATGATGCATGTCTGCAACTTCATTAGATTATGTCACCCTTTTGCAAAAGGTACCACTTTAACTTTGTAATAAACTTAGAATCATCAAGCATTTTAATTTTGCCAGTACCCATAAATGCAACCACTTGTCACATGTTTAATGGCCATTGACTTTTGCGTCTGTGAAGAGCCTTCTCGCACCCTTTTTCTCCATTTTTTACTTACTTTTAAGCATTCCTTGTATATTTTGGTTGCCCAACTGAGCAGCTGAACTCACGTGGCACTAGTGGTAAAGAATGTGCCTGCTGATGCAGGAGACGCAAGTGAGACAGGCTTGATCCCTGAGACAGGAAGATCCCCTTGGGGAGGAAATGGCAACCCGCTCCAGTATTCCTGCCTGGAAACTCCCATGGACAGAAAATCCCATAGCTTAGTGGGCTACAGTTCAGGGTTAGACACGGCAGAGCGCAACAACGTTTATTTTGGATAATAAAATGTAGTCCAGATTGGAACATGAATATGGAGGCCTTTTCAAAATGTTTTAATTGAATGTCTAATGGGTTTTCAGATGAGATGGTTGGATGGTATCACTGACTCAGTCGACACGAGTTTGAGTAAGCTCTGGGAATTGGTGATGGGCAGAGAAGCCTGGAGTGCTGCAGTCCATGGCGTCTCAAAGAGTTGGACACAACTGAGCAGCTGAACTGAACTGAATGTGTTTTATGTAGGAAAAAGCATATTTAATTCTTTTGAGGATATAGAGATACATTTGTCATAGAGAATACTAAGAAGAAAGTAAGTAGAAACAATCATTAAACTCCAGAAAAAAACTTGAGCAAGAAAAGAAATATGAAGTTTAATTTTAAATAACATTTTCAGAGTAATAATAATGTAAATGCCATTACTGATGTAACCAAGAAATGTGGCATAAGTTTATTAGGTAGGTTTGTGTGGATGCAACAGAACTTGATCTTCATTTTCCTAATACCAAAGTCAGTTGATAACATATGTAATTTAAAAATCAAGGAATAGCAGTACAAGTGTGTCATTTAAAAATATGGAGAAAAACCCCTGAATCTTCTAAGAGTTGGAGCTGGAGATTGAGAGGGCTGAGATGGGGAGCTGTGGTTTTTCATTGTGTGTGTGTATGTGTGTAGGAAGGATATAAGTAGGATATATGTAGAAGGAAGAAAATTTTCTTTTTACTTTCCTAAATTCTTGACTGAGCCCAACCTATAATAATTTCCCTTACACTGATAAGGGGATGGTCTCTTACAAAAGGGCACCTTCTCCTTGGTTCTCAGAGCTTCTCCTGTGTATGCTATTGCTTAAAATAATCAGCCTAAAATTATTCTTATGCCAAAGAAAGATGTATATTTTGGGTATATATTCTGCTTCCCTTCATGTAGTATTAGTAAGAAACCTATAAAATGTATACATATAAAGATGGCACAGGAAGTCTGTGAACCAAATGTTTTATTGTAGTTGTTCAGGTGCTAAGTTGGGTCCGACTCTTTGTGACCCCATGGACTGCAGGCTCCTCTGTCTTACACTATCTCCTGGAGTTTGAGCAAATTCATGTTAATTGAGTTGTGATGCTATTAATATCTTAATGATCTCACCCTCTGTAACCACCTTTTCCTTTTGTCTTCACTCTTTCCCAGCATCAGAGTCTTTTCCAATGAGTCGGCTCTTCACATCAGGGAGTCAAAGGATTGGAGCTTCAGCTTCAGCATCAATCCTTCCAATGAATATTCAGGACTGATTTCCTTTAGGATGGACTAGTTTGTTCTCCTTGCCATCCAAGGGACTCTCAAGACTCTTCTCTAGCACCACAATTTGAAAGCATCAATTCTTCCATGCTCAGCTTTCTTTCATTTTTTTAATTATTTTTTAAAAATATTATTTAATTTAATTTATTTATTTTTAAAATTTTACTTTATTTTACTTTACAATACTGAATTGGTTTTGCCATACATCAACATGAATCCNCGACTTAGCAGCAGCTAACGGCCACGGTCAGTTGTCATTCATTTGGAAGATATGTGGACACTCTCTATTCTAGCACAAATTTTGTAACTTTCATGTCTCTCCTTGAATTCACTTCCACTCCATTTCCCCCACAGAATCGTATTCTAATGTAATTTATTTTAACGCTTGAAAGTATTTTATTAATCACCCTATTATAATTCTCTCAACAAAAAGCCAAGAAGTTAAAATTACATTTTTAAAATTACCTGTGATCATAAAGCTCTGGAGTTAAAAAAAAAAAATGTTTGATTTCTATTTCAAGTTAACGGTGTAACTGTGAGTAGCCAACCTATCGAAGGGCTTCCCTGGTGGCTCAGGCAGTCAAGAATCCACCTGCCACGTGGGAGACCTGGGTTTGATCCCTGGATTGAGAAGATCCTCTGGAGGAGGGCATGGAAACCGCCTCCAGTATTCTTGCCTGGAGAATCCCCATGGACAGAGGAGCCTGGCAGGTTACAGTCCATGAGGCCACAGAGTGGGACATGACTAGGCGACTAAGCATGGCGCACAGCACAACCTATCAAAACCAATTCACTACACATTTTTATAAATAACTATTAAGCATAAAAATAAAACTTATTAGAACTGCATCTCTCAATAAGTTAGATGGAGGCTGTCTTTTTTCTCCCTTGGCTGTTAGTTCATGAGTCCATGACTGAGCATTATTCTTGCTTTGATGGGCCCACATTCAGCATCAGTTTTGCAATTTTTTTAAATGTAAGCTTTAAAAGGTATGTTGGTTAGTCACTAAGTTGGGTCCGACTCTTTTGTGACCCCATGAACTGTAGCCCACCAGGCTCCGCTGTCCATTGGATTTCCCAGGCAAGAATACTGGAGTAGGGTGCCATTTCCTACTCCAGGGGATCTTCCCGACCCAGGGATTGAACCCTCATCTCCTGCATCGGCAGGCGGATTCTTGACCACTGAGCCACCAAGAAGTTTATGTTGGTTAGTCACTAAGTTGGGTCCGACTCTTTTGTGACCCCATGAACTGTAGCCCACCAGGCTCCGCTGTCCATTGGATTTCCCAGGCAAGAATACTGGAGTAGGGTGCCATTTCCTACTCCAGGGGATCTTCCCGACCCAGGGATTGAACCCTCATCTCCTGCATCGGCAGGCGGATTCTTGACCACTGAGCCACCAAGAAGTCCTTAAAAATTATACAGGTTCACAAAATGAGATGGGAATGGAAGGGGTTTCGTCTGATGCTCTGAACTCCTTCAGAGTTGTGTGCTGAAATTAACATCACGATCCATCATCAGAAACACTTCCATCGGCTGACAACGTCAAATGGCCTTTGTTCAAGTGGACTAAAGCTCGGTATTGGAGGCACTCTGAAGAATAAAAGTAAAATTTGCTTAGATCTGCATCTCTCCCCCAGTGTTCCTGACCATGGGACCTCCCCACGTGGGTGACCCTTGGCTCCCCACCCTAAACCAGAGTCTGGGCTTTGTCAGGTAATGAGATTGATCCACCTGTCCCTGTCTTCTTGTCTGCCTGGTACTGGCTTAGCCGAAAAGTTCGAGTTTTTCTGTAAGACATTATGGAAAATAAATTCGTAAAATAAACAGTTGACTTTAAAAGCTTCAATTCGTTGAGTATTTGCCACCTGGCCCCAGGGTACAGTGGTTTTCAATCTCTGTCTCTTTCTCTCTCTCCCTTCCCCTGCTTCTTCGTTTTCTCCTTTCTTTTTTTGTGGATTTCCTTCCAGTTTAGGTCACCGTAGAGAACTGAGTAGAGTCCCCTGAGCTATACAGTGCGTTCTTGTTAGTCACCCGTTTTACACATAGTGCATATATATGTGAATCCCAATTTCCCAATTCGTCCCACTGCCCCTTTCTCCCCTCGGCGTCCATATGTCTGTTCTCTGTATTTCTATTCCTCCTTTGCAAATAGGTTCATGTGTACCATTTTTCTTGATTCCACGTGTATGTGTTAGGTTGTTCAAGATACTTTACTACAGCATGTTTTAGTAGAGTATGGTGTAAACAAACATCTGCTTTGTGTAGTTCAGAGTGCCATGTACATGTTACCAAGAGACCATTGTGTAACAGTTAACCACAGAAATCTGTGGTTTAGAAAAACTCGCCTTCATAATTCACATGTCTGAGTGGCCATCTAGGCAGCTCTGCTGATCTTGGGCTGGGCTCACTTGAATGAAATGGGTGAGCTGGTAGCTGACTCATCGACGCTGGTTGTTGGCAAGGATGACATGAACAACTCAGCCCCATCTTGAGTGTTCCTTTTCCTCCAGCAGTTTAGACCCAGCATATGTTCATGATGGAGGCACAAGAGAAGGCAGACAAGTCCAACCACACATGAGTTATTTAAGTATTTGTGGTACATTGGCTAATATCTCTTTGGCCAAAAAAGTTCACATGGATGAGTACAGAGTCAAAGGGACAGGCACATTGCTCCATCTAAAGTGAGGAACTGCTGCAAAGTCACACGACCTGGTTATGTGTCTAAGGAGGGGTGCTGAGTGAGAGTCACCCTTAAAATATCCTTAAAATATTGACTTAAAATATAGTCACCCTTAAAATATTGACTATTACCCATCATTTGCAAAGAAAAAAAGTAATATTTTAGTTCCTACCACTAATGAAACTAGAGAACCTCTGGGAAAGGTCAAAGACTACGTTTGGGTACTAGATGTAGAGGTGAGGTGGGGCTATTGGTAAAGAACTCACCTGCTGACTGAGGTCAGACAAGAGATGAAGGTTCAATCCCTGGGTGGGAAGATCCCCTGGAGGTGGGCATGGCCTCCCACTCCAGCATTCTTGTCTGGAGAAGCCCAGGGACAGAGGCATCTGGCAGGGTATGGTCCATAGGATTGCAAAGAGCTGGACAAAGCTGAAGCGACTTAGCATGCACACACATATAGGTTAATGAGCAGAAAGAAAAGAAGAATGTACACATCACTAGTGGCTGTGGTTTGAACCCTAGCTAAGCCTTAGGCCATGACCAGATATGGGAGAAGAGTTCTGAGGCAAAACAGACAGAGAAAGAATACTATCCATGATTGGGAAGATCACATAACATCAATCTCTGCCAAATATATTCTAATTTCAGTTGGTTGAACACTTGCAGAATTTCACTGAAAGCAAAGGAAAAAAAATACCTTCCGGCCTCGCTGTGTTTCTAGATTAATCTAGACAGGTTCCCACTCAGGTCTTGATTACTTTCCCTCAGTTTTTAAGACACTTCTGCCTCTCGTGGTCACAGAGTCTCTCATTTAACTGAGGCCTCTGCTTTCTACAATGTCCCCAGAGAGGTTTTCTCTGAGGATCCTACCCAATAGAGGCCTTTCCTCCCCTATCAGTTCAACCTCTCGGCATTCCTCAGCACCTTTTCCAACAGAGGAGACACACTGCTGTTCATTGCGGTATCCCAACTCACCCCACGTAATATGAACTCCCTCAGATCAAGGATATTATCCAATTGTGCGTGTGTGTGTGTGTGTGTAGTTGCTAAGTTGTGTCTGATTCTTTGGGACCCCATGGACTGTGTAGCCCACCAGCTTCCTCTGTCCNTCCCAACTCACCCCACGTAATATGAACTCCCTCAGATCAAGGATATTATCCAATTGTGCGTGTGTGTGTGTGTGTGTAGTTGCTAAGTTGTGTCTGATTCTTTGGGACCCCATATACTGTGTAGCCCACCAGCTTCCTCTGTCCATGGAATTCTCCAGGCAAGAATACTGGAGTGGGTTGCCGTTGCCTTCTCCAGGGGATCTTCCCCACCCAAGAATCAAACCTGTGTCTCCTGCACTGCAGGCTGATTGTTTACCACCTACCCATCTGGGAGGCCCAATTACTACTTGTGATATCTCAGAATCTAGAAAAATCCTGCCATGCTGTAGGTTCTCCTGTCATTTTTTTAAACAAGTTGATTGGCTGAATAAATGATGTTTACCTGAAAATAAGCTCTCCACTCCTCCTCCCTCTCATGTAGTCATGTTGTCCTTGGACACGAGACTTTACTTGTTGGGTCTAAGTGGTTAAGACTTTGTGTTTCCACTGTCAAGGGCATGCGATTGATACCTAGACAGGGAGCTAAAGTCCTGCAAGTCACGCTGCCGAGAAAAAAAAAAAAGAAAGAAAGAAAATTAACTGAATAAAAATGAAAATATAAAACTCAGCTTAAAAAATTATGATAAAGGCAATATATTTTTTTAAAAAGCTTGCTTCATTTTTTGTTCTATGCAAAACACAGACATTTTATCTCTACTTTTCCTCAGTTACTCTTGACTCGGCAACTTTGTTTTTTAATTATGTCTTTCCCTCCAGTCACATCGAAGGCAATGGCAACCCACTCCAGTACTCATGCCTGGAAAACCCCATGGGCAGAGGAGCCTGGTAGGCTTGCAGTCCCCGGGGTCGCTACGAGTCAGACATGACTGAGCGACTTCACTTTCACTTTTCACTTTCCTGCATTGGAGAAGGAAATGGCAACCCACTCCAGTGTTCTTGCCTGGAGAATCCCAGGGACGGAGGAACCTCATGGGCTGCCGTCTATGGGGTCGCACAGAGTCGGACACGACTGAAGCGACTTAGCAGCAGCAGCAGCAGCTCCACTCACATGTATCCTGATAGTTCTCGCCTCATGCTGGAAGCTAGGCCTGAAGAGCCGTACTTAGCTCTATATAGCTTCTTGGTGCATGATCAGATCGGTAATGTAGCTCGAACAAAACCTGGCTGTATCAACATATAGGTGATAGACACTTGGTAAAAATAACTGCTCGCCAAAGAAGCTGATACAGTGCCTATGTTTTATATAGCATGTTTTATTTCATCCAAAATTACAAAATGCAAGATAATGCTCTATATTACTCTAAATGTACAAAGTGTATCTTTATAAAGTTTCATTTTTGGTGGAAAAAATTAATTTCAAGATAAATTACACTGGGAGACTTAGGTCTATGTAACCAACTTGAAGATTTACAATAATGACCTAGTAAAAGAGGTTTTGTTAGAGCTACATTACCAATCTTATCATGCATCAAGAAGCTACATAGAGCTAAGTAATAGCTCTTGAGTCCTAACTTCCAACATGAGGAGAGATCTATCAGAATACATGTGAGTGGAGGGAAAGACACAATTAAAAAACAAAGTTGCAGAGTCAAGAGTACCTGAGGAACTGTAGAGATAAATTGTCTGCATTTTTCATAGAACATAAAAGGAAACAAACTTTAAAAAATATGTATTACTTTTATCATAATGTTTTCAAGCTGATGTTTTATATTTTCATTTTTATTCAGTCAGTTTTCTTTCTTTCTTTTTCTTTTTTTTCTTGGCAGCATGACTTGCAGAACGTTAGTTCCCTGTCTAGGTATAAATCCCATGCTCTTGACAGTGGAAACACAGTCTTAACCATTTCACCACAAATGTTTTGACTGATTCATTTGCTTCCTTGCTTTATTTGTACCTTTCTAGTTTGCTTGCATTTTACACAGCATTTTAAATATTCAGTGAAATATGTTTGAGGGAATACTGTTCTAAATATAGATGTCATTAATTACTTGTAACTCAAATGCTATGCTTAAATTTAAAATTATTTTCTCAAGAGTGTCAAGCCCTGATTATGTATTTTTTAGGAGATTCAAAGGATATTAGTCATTGTGTCTGGTAGTTAGAAAAAAAAAATTTTTTTTTAAAGGGGTCCAAGATAGCAGAACCACACTGAGGGAGAAAAAGCCCAGAAAAGGGGAGGTTGAGGAGACTTCAGGGAGAACCTCTGGTCCTGGGTGTAACAAATCCGGTGAAAGGCTGGTACCAACCAACCCCTACTTGCCGGGAGCCAGCGTGGAGAATCCCACCCATGGCAAAGGTCATGAGGAAGAGGCCTGACGGGCAAAGGCGAGATCAGGCCTCAAGCGGCCCCCCTTCTCAAGCATCTACCCCAAAACCAGAATCTGTCTGTTTTATTATTTCATGACTTTCACCAACTTCTCTGACATTAACAGGGGGCTATCCCCGACCACCTTTCTCTGGAGAAAATCCACTTAGGGCTCTAGCTAATAAGGCTCCTGGACATGAGAGGAATATTTCAAATCAAACCCCCTCTGTTAGCATTCTAGCTTGCTTGGCAGGTTTATCCAGACTCTTGCAGCAACACATATGATTGTTCACAGCCTCCCAACTGTGAGAGGCACGGGAAGCGTAAACCATAGAGCCTTTCAAAGAGTTAAAAAATATTAGAGTAGTGCTGGTGTAGGATTTCATTGTTGAGCCAATGCTTGCTGCTAAGTTCCCATATCTCTTATCCACTGTGCACCTGGAAATGCATTAGTTAACATAGT
>SJYX01002068.1:5549-57240 GCA_006410675.1 Oreotragus oreotragus
CAGTACTCTTGCCTGGAAAATCTCATGGGCGGAGGAGCTGCAGTCCATGGGGTCGCGAAGAGTCAGACATGACTGAGCGATTTCACTTTCATTTTTCACTTTCATGCGTTGGAGAAGGAAATGGCAACCCACTCCAGTGTTCTTGCCTAGAGAATTCCACGGACGGGGGAGCCTGGTGGGCTGCCGTCTATGGGTCGCACAGAGTCAGACATGACTGAAGCGACTTAGCAGCAGCAGCAGCACAGTAAAAAAAAAAGAAAAAAAGAAAAAGAAACTTCTAATTTTTTATAGCTTGATAATATTCTTTTACTGATCAGAATGACACATCATTTAATAACACAAGCTTCTGCAAACATCTAGAGAAGCAAGTACTCCCATCCATGCAAATCCATGGTTGAAATACAGATTGGTACACATGTTTCTAAGGCAACTTAGTAATAGCTACCAAAATGAAAAGTGGATAGAAACATTTCCAATTAATTACACCTTAGGTAGTTTAGCCTAAATAATCACCTACATGTGAAATCACTTATATATAAATATACTCATTGCAGAAAAACATGTATTAGCAAAATTCTGGCAACAGGAAGACTGTCAGCACAGTGTTACTTAACTAAATCATGATACTTCCCTTTGAAATATTTCATAACTGTAAAAATTTAATGATAATGCACCATATGTATTAACATGGAAGGCTCTTCAAGAAAGGACATACAAAGTGCTACTCTAACTCTAATAACAAAAATAAAGGAAATTGAGAACTTATTATGCTGATTCTTATATGTGCATAAATCATAAAACAGCATTCATTCATATTAAGAGGTAAGAATGTATTAGCAAAATTCTGGCAACAGGAAGACTGTCAGCACAGTGTTACTTAACTAAATCATGATACTTCCCTTTGAAATATTTCATAACTGTAAAAATTTAATGATAATGCACCATATGTATTAACATGGAAGGCTCTTCAAGAAAGGACATACAAAGTGCTACTCTAACTCTAATAACAAAAATAAAGGAAATTGAGAACTTATTATGCTGATTCTTATATGTGCATAAATCATAAAACAGCATTCATTCATATTAAGAGGTAAGAACAGGGCAGATGAGGGACAAGGTAGTATGGAGAGTTTGTCTACTTTTGAATCATGCACATGTCACCTATTCAAAAAAAAATAATAGTCTCTTGTCTCCTAGACCTACTAATATACAAATTCTTTAACCGTTGTTTATAGCACTTTACAATTATTCTGGTAATATTTCTTCTTTCTTGCCGGTGCTTAACCACCTACTCATGAGATTCTTTAATACCTTAAATTTGCTTGGCATTTTTCTACCTATGTGATATTATACTCATATTCCTTTCAATGTCTTCTTCTTCCATCTATTATCACCTATAGTAATCCTGCATATGTTTCATGACATCTCAAATGACAGCTTTTTCAAAACTCCTCTGATCACCCAAGTAGAAATGATTTTTCCCTCATTAGAATCCCTAGTGCACTTGCGCTCTCTTTTGCATGTAAGATATTTTTCTTGTATAAGAAGTCTGTCATTCTATTAGTTTTGAAATTCCTTAAGAGCAAAGTTTCTTCCAACTGTATTTTTCAAAGATTTTTGTACAGGGTCCTATGCTAGATGCCTCATTTTCTCAAAAATTTTAGCTTACAAAACAAAAAATAACTTGGAATGGTAAGCTGTTCCATCTTTATACCTTAAGAAATATCATCAAAGTATTTACACACACAAAAAAAACAATTGTTAGTAGAATAGATGGTAAAGAAAGATGACTTTCAATGGCATTGGACTCTGGAGTTGTGTGTTAAGAAAAAAGAAATGAGTGGAACTAGGTATTAGTTTTAGCAGCAGCTTGCCTGGAGAATCCCAGGGACAGAGGAGCCTGGTGGGCTGCCGTCTATGGGGTTGCACAGAGTTGGACACAACTGAAGTGACTTAGCAGCCTAACAGCAGGTATTAGTTTTGCCAAAAAATTGTTGAAATCCAGGGACCTCACTGAAGACTCAAATAAGTCATTGCTTTCTGGGAGCTATAACTCATGTTAAATGATTAGTTTTTAAATATGCTTCTTAAAGTTTGTTATTTTCTCCTTGAGAATATGCCAATAATTTACACAAAGGAAGAGTGGTCCTGGTTATTGTTGTTTAGTTTCAAATCTATGTTTAATTCATTAAAAAATAATCGATAACCTAGTGTACTAAAATTTTTTTTAAAACCCTATAATATACTCTAACATTCCCTCTTTCTGATAACTATATTGTAACTCTAGACTAGAAAGTAACTACATAAGAGAATATCTTGTTTTTTAGGAAATAAACAATGAAGTATTTAGGATTAAAGATGTACAACATCTTCAATTTACTCACAAATGGTTCAGTAGGAAAGCTAGAGAGAGATGACAATACATCAAAATCTACTCAAGAGTGAATCTGGTAAAGGGTGTATAGGAGGTCCTTCTATTCTTGCAGCTCTTTGTAAGTTTTAAATTATATCAAAGTAAGAGTTGCATACACATGTGTACATATACATGTTTAATAAGGTATATTGAATCTAAATTCAATATTGAAATTAAGCATCCAAATTCAGGGTAATTGCTGCCTTTGGCAGAAATGAATTTGGGAGTAAACAATAGAAAAGTTATGAGGTTTTCATGGTGAATCACAGTGTTCTAAATCTTTTTTATTATTAATTTTTATTGGAGTATAATTGCTGTACAATGTTGTGTTCATTTCTACTGTACAGCAAAATGAATCAGTCATACATATACATATATTCCTTCCCTTTTGGAATTCCTTCCCATTCAGGTTGCAACAGGGCATTAAGTAGAGTTCCCTGAATGAACATATGAAAACTAATATGCTTTCATTAGTTATCTTCTTTTATACAGAATATCAATAGTGTATATGTGTCAATCCAAATCTCCCAATTCCTCCAACCTCCCCACTCTTTCCCCTTTGGTATCCAGACATTTAGGCTTTCCCAGTGACTCAGCAATAAACAATCTATCTGCAATGCAGGAGACACACAGGAGCTGTGGGTTCGATCCCTGGGTTGGAAGAACCTCTGGAGGAGCCGATGGCAACCCACTCCAGTGCTATTGCCTGGAGAAACCCATGAGTAGAGGAGCCTGGCAGGCTATAGTCCATAGGGTCTCAAAGAGTCAGACACGACTGAAGTGACTGAGCTTGCATTCAAGCAGACAGGCACAACCTTACATTCGGGGTTTCCAAAGTGGCAGTGGTACAGTGGTAAAGAATCTGCCTGCCAGCGCAGGAGACACAAGAGATGCGGGTTTGATCCTGGACTGGGACTACCCCTAGAGGAGGGCACAGCAACCCACTCCAGTACCTCTGTTTGGAGAATCCCATGGACAGAGGAACCTGGTGGGCTACAGTCCATGGGGTTGCAAAGAGTCAGACACGACTAAGCAACTAACGCACACACCCATCATTCACTTGAAGTTATGATCAGTTTGTATGCAGGTCATGTTTTCTGTATGTGTGTTGCTGCTGCTGCTGCTAAGTCGCTTCAGTTGTGTCCAACTCTGTGCGACCCCATAGACGGCAGCCCACCAGGCTCCCCCGGCCCTGGGATTCTCCAGGCAAGAACACCGGAGTGGGTTGCCATTTTCTTCTCCAATGCATGAAAGTGAAAAGTGAAAGTGAAGTCACTCAGTCATGTCCGACTGCTAGCAACCCCATGGACTTCAGCCCACCAGGCTCCCCCGTCCATGGGATTTGCTAGGCAAGAGTACTGGAGTGGGGTGCCATTGTGTTAGCCTCCAATAAATCTTGACAAAAACTCTACAAGAGGGGAAAAAGGTTTTGCTAGCATCACACACTCAATGAACATGAGTTTGAGCAAACTCTGGGAGATTGGGCAGGATAGGGGAGCCTGATGTGCTGCAGTCCATGGGATCAGAGAGTCAGACACCACTTGGTGACTAAACAACAATAATGAAGAGAGAAAAAGTCATAAGAAAAATGCCTCAAAAAGGACTTGCAGAAGTATAGTCAATATAAATGTCACTTTTTCTTGGAGTGCTTTAATTAATACCAAATTCGGTAGCCTCCTACAAAATTTAAAATTCACAATAAATCATCTAAACATTTATTTAGTCTGCTGATTTTAAATATTTCGTAATAATCAAAAGTTGCATGAAAGTTATAATATAGGATGCAATATTCTTTAATAATTCCAACTACTGTAATTAGGGCCTTATCTGTATTTAGATCCTAAAAATTTCTCCAAATAAGGTTGGCATTTAAAATATTTAACAATTTAAATTATTTACTGTATATCTGTATGCCTATACTAAACTGCTTTTTTTTTTTTTTTTTAAAATGAACTTTTAAATTTCTACCTTTAGGTCACTTTCTTCAACAAAATGCCTGAGTTACCTTCCCTTATTTTTCTTTCTTTGGTTATCCAACATATATATTCTTAAATGCCTTAAGAAGTTTTAATTAACCTTTAATGCTCAAAATCCTCCAAGCCAGTCTTCAACAGCATGTGAACCATGAACTTCCAGATGTTCAAACTGGATTTAGAAAAAGCAAAGGAACCAGAGATCAAATTGCCAACATCAGTTGGATCATAGAAAAAGCAAGAGAGTTCCAGAAAAAGTTCTACTTCTCCTTTATGGACTATGCCATAGCCTTTGGCTGTGTGGATCACAACAAACTGTGGAAAATATTTAAAGAGATAGGAATACCATACCAGCTGACCTGCCTCCTGAGAAATCTGTATCCAGGTCAAGAAGCAACAGCTGGAACTGGACATGGATCAACAGACTAATTCCAAATAGGGAAAGGAGTACGTGAAGACTGTATATTGTCACCCTGCTTATTTAACTTAAATGCAGAGTACATCTCAAGAAATGCTCGGCTGGATAAGGCACAAGATGGAATCAAGATTGCCAGGAGAAATACCAGTAACCTCAGATATGAAAATGACACCACCCTTATGGCAGAAAGTAAAGAACTAAAGAGCCTCTTGATGAAAGTGAAAGAGAAGAATAAAAAAGTTGGCTTATAACTCAACGTCTAGAAAACAAAGATCATTGCATCCGGTCCAGTCACTTCATGGCAAATAGGTGGGGAAACAATGGAAACAGTGAGAGACTTTATTTTTGTTGGGGCTCCAAAATCACTGCAGATGGTGACTGCAGTCTTGAAATTAAAAGACGCTTGTTCCTTGGAAGAAATGCTATGACCAATCTTGACAGCATATTAAAAAGCAGAGACATTACTTTGCCAACAAAGGTCTGTCTAGTCAAGGCTATGGTTTTTCCAGTAGTCATGTATGGATTTGAGAGTTGGACTATAAAGAAAGCCGAGCGCTGAAGAATTGATGCTTTTGAACTGTGGTGTTGGAGAAGACTTTTGAGAGTCCTTTGGACTGCAAGGATATCAGACCAGTGAATCCTAAAGGAAATCAGTCCTGAATATTTATTGGAAGGATTGATGTTGAAGCTAAAGCTCCAATACTTTGGCCACCTGATGCAAAGAACTGACTCATTGGAAAAGACCCTGATGCTGGGAAAGATTGAAGGCTGGAGGAGAAGGGGATGACAGAGGACGGGATGGTTGGGTGGCATCACCAACTAGATGGATGTAAGTTTAAGTAACTCCAGGAGTTGGTGATGGACAGGGAAGCCTGGTGTGCTGCAGTCCATGGAGTCACTAAACTGACTAACTGAATTGTAGTTTTACATATAAACTATTATTGTGCAAGGAGAAAACTGCTTTGTAACTTGTCTGTTATCCTAAACTCTAACTACACTCTCTAAAGAAAGCATTTAGTTGTTATCATGTATATACATTTATTTTGTTGAAAACTAAAAATAACCCAGACAAAGAGATTAACCTTCTTTGGAATTGGTATGAGGTATCTTCCACTCAGGAAACAAGTCAGAATACACAACAGTAAGTACATTTGATTTGGAATTTTAGACAATTACTCATAAGCAGATTTTCTCAGTGGTAGGGCCTCATATTCTTTTCCCTAAAAAAGTACTCTGTATTTTATAAGCTTCATTTCCCACAAAGTCTGGATTTTTCCTCTTTAAAAATGATCTAGATAAATTTTACTTAGGAAACCAGAAGTGGGGCTGTCCTAAATGAAATGAATATATGGGAAAAGATCCCACAGATACACATTCCCTTCCTTTGGTGGAAATATAGAAAACTGAAAAAGATGTTTTTAAAAATAAAACACAATCAGCACATTATATTATATCTGAACCTGCATTCCCCTTCCTGGACTGAGTTTAAAAAACTAGGAAATGTCTATGTTTACCCAGTTCTTAGGACAAATCTGGGTTTTCCTGGTGGCTCAGATGGTAAAGAATCTGCCTGCTATGCAGGAGATCCAGGTTTGATTCCTGGGTCGGGAAGATCCCTTAGAGGAGGACATGGCAACCCACTCCAGTACTTTTGCCTGGAGAATTCCAGGGACAGAGGAATCTGGCAGGCTACAGTCCATGGGTCACAAAGAGTCAGACACAACTGAGTGACTAACACTTTCACTTACTTTATCACTAGCACAAATCCTGGCATATAGTAGCTGCACAGTAAATATTTAAGAAGTTGAAAAATCAGCATTTCTCTGGCTTGCCATTACCCTATGGATAAAAAAATCTCTGAAATAGACTGACTAGAAAATCCTCATATCCTCCGAGAACAGGAACTAGAGATTACAGTGGTAGGAGGCCCTGTGATTCTCAGTAAGTGATAAGCAACCCAAGGGGACAGAGGAGCAAGGCTGGAATACTCTAACATGCTCTTTTCAAATAATTTGTATTCATCGTCAACTGCTTATTAAAGCATCTCAAGGCTTGACATCGTCTGTGCCTTCTGTGTTTTTCCTACAGTAGAGCAGAAATTACTCACTATTGAATTGGGCACATGTCAAAAAGCAAAAAAGGAACACGATGAACAGTTGCATTTCAATTGTAGCCCCTATATAGCTAATAGTTTATCGTAATTCTCAAAGGTTTGGTCCCAAGATGCTCATGCAAGTTCACCCTTTGCTGACCTCTTACAATCTTCCTGTCAGCATTTTGAATGCTACTGATTCTGTGAGCAATATTTGCAGCACAGGTCAGGCAGGCTAGAGAGTTCAGCATGCCCTCTCACTCATGAATTTCTCTTCTTCTGTGGCTTCTCACCACGAGTTCACATGCCGTGGCCTCTACATCCCAAACTGCAGTAAGCAAATTTCAATCCTGAGTAAAAGGGGAGAAAGTAAATCCTGACTACTGCTAGCCTATTTATACCAGTGGTCGAGAGCAAGCTGAAATCAACAGACTGTAGATAAGAGAAAGTGCTCTTTTATGGCAGTACCATACACACTCACATGTTCAGACTCAGTTAAAAGCAGTTTTTTGTCACTAGCACTGCATTGTTATCAGAGCATTGATATGTCTGTTGCTGTCAGAAGTGTCACCAGCTCTAGCAATTCCCATTTTGACTTGTTTTTCCTATTACTTATTCCATCTATGGGCTTGATGAAATTGGGGTGGACAACAAGCTGGTTAAAGCTTTCTGATAAGGCCAACAGGATTTGCCCCATGATGGTCTGCTTAAGTACTACAGATCCTTGCTGTTAAAGCTTCCTGTTGCTAATAGCCCAGAATGCAAACAGAGACCTGTGCTGCCTTCCCTGGAGATGCACAGCAGCCCACTTCCAATGAAAATAAGCAAAAAAAAGAAAAAGTTCCTCTTGCTGCTAACCTTCCAGAGTGAAAGGGCCTGAAAATCAATGCCAGGATAGGTTTTCCTTTTTTCTCTAAGCTTTAATCTAAGGATGATGACAGTGATAATAGTATTTCATTATACAGTTAGAGTAAGAAAGAAAAGTACAACAAACCTAGATATAAAAGATGAATGAATATTTGTGGCAGCCTTGTTGTTGGCTTTGGCTTGGAAAATATTTTGCTCTTTTTCTTGGCAGCTGCAGTTGCTACAGCTGCAGTCAGCACAGAGAGAAATGTTGATCATTGAGTTGCACTGAAACATGTTAACAAAGGTAAAACTAATAGATTTTTCATAAGTGAGATTCATTTCTATGGTATCATTAATGTGCTTCAGAATTTTAAAGTAAATGTGTTTCAGTTCTTCCAACATGTTGAAATTGGAATTGGAGTGATGTCAAGATGTTCCATCATCAAAGACATGAAGAGAGTAAAACGGCTCTGTGTAGGGCAGTCATCTCAGGAGAAAAAGAACTAATAGAAAATAAATGGCGAGTTTTTTTGTTTGTTTTTGGCACGCATTTTTATGATAAACTTACAATGTACTGGTTTCAATTCAGAAAGCACAGGAAAAATAAATAAATATATGCTTGCTGCTTTGGTAGCAAAGCACTAAGCATGTATGTTGTCAGAAATTTAATATTCCTTTCTTTCCTCTATATCCTCTACCAAACGGAAGATTTCACATAAATCAGAGACTTTAGATGTCTTTGTGACTTAAGCAACATTTCCTTTTCCTTTTCTTTAAATTTTTGCCTGAAACTGAGAGAATATGAAAAATAAAAGTCCCAGTATATTGTTTCTTTTATAGATATTTATTTGATGTCTCTTTTGTGCATAATTTAGAATAAGATATACAAACCATAAAGAGGATAGTGATGGCATTGCATGAATTTGAAAATCAAAGTTTTTAGACCAAATCTTTTGCTTGCATGGATAATGGTTCACTTTTAACTGGGAACAATTAATAGGTTTGCATAAATAGAAAGTAGTCTTAACAGTGCAACAGCCACAGATAGCCTTCATGAACTATCTTTTTGTATCCAAACAATTATTATAATTTATACAAAATCTAAATTAGAGTGTAATTACTTTATCTTCAAAGGAATCACAAAAGAATTTTTAAATTAAGAAACTGAACATGTTAAGTTATTGGTCTATGTCCATAACAACCTTTTGGTTTTTGCAGAAGGCATGCATTTAAGAATGTCAGTGTTGAAACACTGAGTAGTAGAAAAGCAGTATTAAAATTTGAAAACAAAAACAAGCATTTGTAACAGAAAAGTGGATACTGACAGAAGCCAACATTTCTCTTATTTTTATAATTACAGTGCTCTATAATATTTACAACGGAGAAGGCAATGGCAACCCACTCCAGTACTCTTGCCTGGAAAATCCCAGGGACGGCGGAGCCTGGTGGGCTGCCATCTACGGGGTCGCGCAGAGTCGGACACGACTGAAGTAACGCAGCAGCAGTAGCATATTTATAAAGTACTTTAATAAACACCCATTGTTTTTTTTTTTTAATTTTAATTTTTACTTTATTTTGCTTTACAGTACTGTATTGGTTTTGCTATACATTGACATGAATCAGCCACGGGTGTACATGAGTTCCCAATCCTGAACCCCCCTCCCACCTCCCACCCCATCACCCACTGTTTTTTATTCTCACAGAAGTTCTATGAGCCAGGATGACAAGCCATTTTTGTCCCCATTTACCTCTGCCAAAACAGCCTCAGAAGAAACATGCTCCCCAGAATTATATAATGATTAAGGGCCAGATCAGTATCTGCATATTTTCATATCCTACTTTTATTTTTTGTCCAAGTATCCTCTGCTTCTATGGATACTTTTTTCATTTCACTGTCTGTAACTTATATTTGTATTCATATAGCAAAGTAGTTGGCAGGCTTCATCTTGGGGGATCAGAAATGAGCATCTAGGAATTACCAATTGTTGAGGCTGGTTGTGTGATATATCAGAAAAATGCACTAAGGAGTATTTTCATCTTAGATTTATGCTGTAGGTTACACAGGCTTCCCTGGTGGCTCAGACAGTAAATAATCTGTCCGCAATGCAGGAGACACGGGTTTAATCTCTGGGTCTGGAAGATCCCCTGGAGAAGGGAATGGCTACCCACTCCAGTAGCTACCCACTCCACTTGTCTGGAGAATCCCCATGGACAGAGGAGCCTGGCAGGCTACAGTCTGTGGGGTTGCAAAGAGTCAGACATGACNATCTCTGGGTCTGGAAGATCCCCTGGAGAAGGGAATGGCTACCCACTCCAGTAGCTACCCACTCCACTTGTCTGGAGAATCCCCATGGACAGAGGAGCCTGGCAGGCTACAGTCTGTGGGGTTGCAAAGAGTCAGACATGACTGAACAGCTAATACATAAATCATGGCCTCATCAGCCTCATCAATAATTGACTAGATTCTTGGAATTTTAACGGTATTCAAAGAAATTTGCATAAGTGGGAGTAACTTGAAAAGAAAATAAATGAGAGATTTGGATATCATGGAAGCTTTAGACTGAAGTCAGCTTTTTCTGATGAGATAGAATACTAACATGATACGTTCTCTCTTCCGTGATTACAACCCCAGAAATGTCACAGAAATAAGAGGAAGCCTGGTACATCTAATACCAAAAGGCGTGAAACACCCTCTGAGTATGAAATAGAGTGAGATTAGTGAGTGGAGAAGAAAAAAACAGAGGCAGAAAAGTAGGCTCAAAAGATAACAAAATAGACTGAGGCAGAGGTCTTATTCATATCAATTTATTTTCCTTGTATTCGTTTTTTTCTTGTTCTTTCAAAATTCAGAGTATCTTCTATGCACAGAGTATTCTTCCAAGTGGTGACAATACAAGAAAAAATCAGCAAACTCCTGCCCAGAGCTTCCATTCTAGTCACAGGGGAATTGAAAAAGACTTCCTTCAAAGTCATTTTGAAGTCTGCTGGGCAGGATATTACCAATAGAGTGAAACTCGGCTCAGTTAGGAAGATGAGGAAATGATGAGAAGGGAAGGAAGACCATGTGTACTTTCTTCTAAATGTACAATTACGCACATCAGGAGTTAGGTTGGTGATTAAAACTGAGGGAGATTACCCATGCTAAAAACTAATAGTTAGGATGCACGCATATATCCAAATTCACAATGGAGTGGTTATGAGGGAAGAAGGCAAACAAAGAATGACAGAATACCACTGTTCTCCTAAAGTGTCTCTCATTCCAAACTGACTATGAAGGGGTTAATGTTGAGCCTGCTTTTAGTACCTGCTGACCAGTTCCTTTTTCCATCTGAGGATAATAAAGCCCACCAAAAGCAAAATGAGACCTCAGAGAAACTCAACCACATAGAAAGTCCACATGCAACAAAGACAGCCAAATAATTGTACTAAAATAGCAATAATTTAAAATATGTGTATCAACTCCCCTCAAAGGTGTGAGGGGATATTTGAAACATGAAAAAGAAATAAAAGTCTTAAAATACATAAGTGTGAAAAGCATATCTGTTGAAATGAAGGATGAAATGTATGATATTGATAAATAGTAAAAGGGGTAAATTTGAGGAGCACGTTAGTAAGACAGAAGATGTTTAGATAATAGCAAATATTGAAGAAAATTTCAGGAAATAATAACACACGTATACTGCTGATAGGAGTTTGAATTGGTACAGCTATTCTGGAGAGCAATGTGGAAGTCCTTAAGTAAGTAATTAGAGAAATTAAGCCTACACTTATAAAATAGCAATCCTACTTCTGATCTACTTGCCAAATGTACTTCCACTTAAATCTGTGAAAGAACATAATGATTTCATTAAAGATTAATTTTTCATTGCAGGGAGCTGGAGAGAACCAAAGACCCAGCATTATGAGAATAATATATATATATATTAAAATGATGGATTCTATGCAGCATAGAGAACAATAAAGCAGAAATACACATAAGAACGAAGATAGATCTTAATAGTAAAGTGTTGAATAAAAAATATAAGAAACATTTATATAATATAAATTCCCCAAAACTTCATAAAATTTTAAATAATATTCAAATATACATATATATTCAAGAGCTTACAGCAAACACATTGTATAGAGTAGGATAATTGGAGTGGGAGGGAGCGGCAGATAGACATAAGGATAGAAATGTTATAATAGGGCAAAAAATATTATTTAGATGAATTCTGAAATATTCATGTTACCATGAAAAAAATTTACTTTAAAAAATGCATGACTAACACAATTCTTGAAGGAATGAATTCTTGAACTTAATGAATGACTTATCCCAATCTCACATTTTCCTACATTTGGTTCTTACCCGTCCAGAGTTTTCCAAGAGGTCTATTATTCAGACTAACCTTTCCACTAGAATTTTAAATCCAATCCCTTCTTTCATCTCCAGCAACAGATCTTTGGCTGGCACCTTTAAGCTGCTAATCATCTGCAGTTTATTCTTTACTAACTGTACATGCGTGTGTGTCTGTCATAAAAGTCTTCACTTGATATGGCTCTCATTTCATGCTCCCACCTTCTTTCACTAAAAGTATTTCCTCTGTAACTTCCAACTATAATAATTTATGTGTAGCCTTTTAAATCCAATCCCTTCTTTCATCTCCAGCAACAGATCTTTGGCTGGCACCTTTAAGCTGCTAATCATCTGCAGTTTATTCTTTACTAACTGTACATGCGTGTGTGTCTGTCATAAAAGTCTTCACTTGATATGGCTCTCATTTCATGCTCCCACCTTCTTTCACTAAAAGTATTTCCTCTGTAACTTCCAACTATAATAATTTATGTGTAGCCTTAAATTAAAAGACACTTACTCCTTGGAAGAAAAGTTATGACCAACCTAGATAGCATATTGAAAAGCGGAGACATTACTTTGCCACCTAAGGTCCGTCTAATCAAGGCTATGGTTTTTCCATGTGGTCATGTATGGAGGTGAGAGTTGAACTGTGAAGAGGGCTGAGTGCCGAAGAATTGATGCTTTTGAACTGTGGTGTTGGAGAAGACTCTTGAGAGTTCCTTGGTCTGCAAGGACATCCAACCTGTCCATCCTAAAGGAGATCAGTCCTAGGTGTTCATTGGAAGGACTAATGTTAAAGCTGAAACTCCAATACTTTGGCTACCTGATGCAAAAAACTGACTCATTTGAAAAGACCCTGGTGCTGGGAAAGATTGAAGGCAGGAGGAGAACGGGATGAGAGAGGATGAGATGGTTGGATGGCATCACCAACTCAATGGATATGGGTTTAAGTGGACCCCGGGAGTTGGCGATGGACAGGGAGGCCTGCAGTTCTGCGGTTCATGGAGTCGCAGAAAGTCAGACACGACTGAGCGACTGAACTGAACTGATCAGTGCAAGGGTACAAGTACTCAAGACTGTAATCCTTGGTAGGAAAAATAAAATAAAATGTCCTAAGGCTTATGGACATGGGAAGGGCAGGAGAGGGTGAAATGTATGGAAAGAGTAACATGGAAACTTACACTGCCATATGTAAAATAGATGAAAGTGAAAAGGCTCAGTTGTGTCTGACTCTTTGCCACCCCATGGACTATATAGTCCATGGAATTCTCTAGGCTAGAATACTGAAGTGAGTAGTCTTTCCCTTCTCCAAGGGGTCTTCCCAACCCAGGGATCGAGCCCAGGTCTCTGGCATTGCAGACAGTTTCTTTACCAGCTGAGCCACAAGGGAAGCCCAAGAATACTTGAGTAAGTAGCCTATCCCTTCTCCAGGGGATCTTCATGACCCAGGAATCAAACCAGGGTGTCCTGCATTGCAGGCAGATTCTTTACCAACTGAGATATGAGGGAAGCCCCATAAAATAGATAGCCAACAGGAATTTGCTGTATGGCTTAGGAAACTCAAACAGGGGCTCTGTATCAACCTAGAGAAGTGGGATGGGGAGGGAGTTTGAAAAGGGAGGGAATATATGTACACCTAAGCTGAGTCATGTTGAGTCAAACGACAGAAAACAGTAAAATTCTATAAAGCAATTATCCTTCAATAAAAAATTAATTAATTAAAAAAATCACCCAAAGAGTAGTGTAAACAACCATTCCATCATGCTGGTAGAAGTTAAATATACTCTGGAATAAAGTTTCACTGATGAAAAAAAAAAAAATTTTAGGCAAGCGATATGAGGGCCTGAATTTATAGTTTCTCCAGGTTCCACACATAAGAGGTAGGCCTGGATATCTAACTTTCCCTCTAAGTTGACACTAATGTTATAAGAAATGTCTTTTTTTCTTCAATATTGTTGAGTGTACATTTTCTTTCATATTTTAATTTTGAAAAAGGCCTTTTCCCTCTGCTCATGAAAGGGCCGGGGAAGGCAATGGCACCCCACCCCAGTACTCTTGCCTGGAAAATCCCATGGACGGAGTAGCCTGGTGGGCTGCAGTCCATGGGGTCGCTAACAGTCGGACAGACTGAGCGACTTCACTTTCACTTTTCTCTTTCATGCATTGGAGAAGGAAATGGCAACCCACTCCAGTATTCTTGCCTGGAGAATCCCAGGGATGGGGGAGCCTGGTGGGCTGCCGTCTATGGGGTCACACAGAGTCGGACATGACTGAAGTGACTTAGCAGCAGCAGCAGCAGCAGCAGCATGAAAGAGCAGACTCTGGTTTGGAGGCAATTCGGATTTCCATAATGTTTGATCCTTATGATATGTCAAGATTTATTTAGAAACAAGTAGATATGGACTTAGTACTATTATGAATAGCTTCCTTTACCTTTACTCCCAAATTAAAAAAAAAAAAATTAACAGGGAAAAACACATTGTACAATATTTATACTTTATTTCTAAATGTAAAATCAAGTAATATAAATCATCAGCCTTATAGTTTATGCAGTGAAAGCACAGTGCCAGGCTTTATACCATTCACCAATAGCTTACTCCAAATATATTTTTGTAGCATTTACCTCATTAAAAAATCTCTGCCCATTTCTAGAAAATGAGAAGTGACTTAGTCATTACATTTTGTTCTTGGAATCAGTCTTTTTTTTTTTTTCTTTACCATTTGTGACTTACTGAGATCCAGGCTATATTTACCACGTCTTAAACATGTGTCTGTTATATAGCAGTTTATACTTAGAGGCAGAGTGACTGGATTTGGATTTTAAAAGTCATTACCGATAACTACAAAAAATAAAAAGGGGTTAGATGCTGGTTCTGAGTATTAATGGCCTACTTAGCACACAAAGAGCTATGTAAGGAACTTTCACCACTGAGTGAAAATTACATACATGAAAATCCTCATATTGAGCTTGGAGAATTTCCCATTCCTGTCAAAATCTTTTCTTAGGGAAAGTGAAGTCGCTCAGTCGTGTCCAACTCTTTGCGACCCCATTGACTGTAACCTATTAGGCTCCTCTGTCCATGGGATTTTCCAGGCAATAACACTGGAGTGGATTGCCATTTAGGGAAGGAATCCAAAAAAGAGAAGATACATGTATACATATAGCTGATCCACTTTGCTGTACAGCAGAAACCAACACAAGATTGTAAAGCAACTGTACTCCAATAAAATTTTTAAAAGCAACAAACCCCAAAAATCAATCTAAAATACTAAAAATCTACTTTTAATATATTTTAGTTTCTCATAGGCTCGTGACATCAACTATTTTCATTCAACAGAAAATTTACAATTTAACTGAGTAATGCAATATATTTTGTAACATGCTGTACCTTTCCATGACTTCAGTTCTCTTTAGTCAAGAAATATTTCTCATTTTCAGCTATACTATGTAAATCTTCAACTTCACCGGTGGTTCAGAGGTAAAGAATCTGCCTATAATGCAGGAGATGCAAGAAACATAGGTTTGATCCATGAATCTAGAAGACCCCCTCCTGCTGCTGTTGCTGCTGCTAAGTCGCTTCGGTCGTGTCCAACTCTGTGTGACCCCATAGACAGCAGGCCACCAGGCTCCCTGGTCCCTGGGATTCTCCAGGCAAGAACACTGGAGTGTGTTGCCTTTTCCTTCTCCAATGCATGAAAGTGTGAAAAGTGAAAGTGAAGTTGCTCAGTCATGTCTGACTCTTAGCGACTCCACGGACTGCAGCCTACAAGGCTCTTCCATCCATGGGATTTTCCAGGCAAGAGTGCTGGAGTGAGGTGCCATTGCCTTCTCTGAGAAAATCCCCTAGAGGAGGAAATAGCTGCATACTCCAGTATTCTTGCTTGGAAGATCCTTCGGACAGAATAGCCTGTCAGGCTACAGTCCACGCAGTGGCAAAAAGTCGGACGCTACTGAGTACATGTAAATTTCAGTAATCTGAATAGCAAGACCTAAATAAAAGGTTGTAAGTGAGATAATAAATACACAGCCTCCCAAAGTTATACCTTAAAAATACTAAGGTAATCATGTACAATGTGTGTGTGCATTGAGTTGCTCAGTTGTGCCCAACTGTTTGCAACCCATGGACTGTAGCCCACCAGGCTCTTCTGTCCATGGAATTCTACAGGTAAGAATAGTGGAGTGGGTAGCCATTCCTTTCTCCTGGGAATCTTCCTGACCCAGGGAATGAATCCAGGTTTCCTGCATTGCAGGCAGATTCTTTGCTAAGTTACCAAGGAAGCTCAATCGTGTACAGAAATCATCTTTGAAATGAAACTTATTGAAACTTAAACTTAGAGCATGAAACTTATACAATCTTATATGGCAATAAAGAAATGGTAAAGCTAAAATTGTTCTAAAAGTGAAATAAAAGTTACATTTTCTCTTGTACACATACATGCTTTTAAGAATGTATATGAAAAGAACAAATAAAATACAGTAATAAAAATTTTAAAATAATTTTTCTTATTGGCATATTAATAGATTTCCCATTTTTAGCTTTCAGCAACCAATTTACTCTATTATTTTTAATAATATGCATGTTCAGAGAAGGCAATGGCACCCCACTCCAGCACTCTTGCCTGGAAAATCCCATGGATGGAGGATCCTGGTGGGCTGCAGTCCATGGGGTAGCTAAGAGTCGGACACGACTGAGCGACTTCACTTTTACTTTTCACTTTCATGCATTGGAGAAGAAAATGGCAACCCACTCTAGTGTTCCTGCCTGGAGAATCCCAGGGACGGGGAGCCTGGTGGGCTGCTGTCTATGGGGTCGCACAGAGTCGGACATGACTGAAGCGACTTAGTAGCAGCCGCAGCAGCAATNACTTTTACTTTTCACTTTCATGCATTGGAGAAGAAAATGGCAACCCACTCCAGTGTTTCTGCCTGGAGAATCCCAGGGACGGGGAGCCTGGTGGGCTGCTGTCTATGGGGTCGCACAGAGTCGGACATGACTGAAGCGACTTAGTAGCAGCCGCAGCAGCAATATGCATGTTATTACAGTAGAAGTCTTTCACAAGATTGTGTTTTCAATTTCTACTTTTTAAAAAATTTCTGATTTTCTATTTTATGTCAGTCTAATTCTCGATGAACATCTGAAAATCTCACCATTTTTGGAATTTAATCAGAGCTAAACATTACAAACAGTATTTCAAGATTCCTTGAAAGGATATGCAAATCATGAAAATATATTATTGAAAAATGATTTCTATGGAATTAAAATATAGACAAAAGGATCCAAAGCAAATTTGATTTGAATAATTCTGGATAATTCTACAGATATCTTGAAGGCCATTTTCTAAATATTTCCACATTCTCTGTGTAGCAGATAATGTAGCAACATTATCTAATAAATATTACCTAACAGACTTTAGCTAAAATGATTATTGATAAAGAACCATAGGACAGTAACCATCTCCCTGTGAGCAGAAAAACAGAATTTGATTTGAAATTCTATATAAATATAGAAATTTNACAGATATCTTGAAGGCCATTTTCTAAATATTTCCACATTCTCTGTGTAGCAGATAATGTAGCAACATTATCTAATAAATATTACCTAACAGACTTTAGCTAAAATGATTATTGATAAAGAACCATAGGACAGTAACCATCTCCCTGTGAGCAGAAAAACAGAATTTGATTTGAAATTCTATATAAATATAGACATTTTAAAATAATTTTCTACCTATAGTGAGTAGAAATCTTTTTACTTATGGTCTTAAAGTAGATTCACTTAGCAAAATAGCAATCTGAACTAGAAGAAGAGGGAAACAATTATGGCAGAACTGCTGTTAAAATGTATTTACATGAAACTTTCTGAGGAAGCTTCTGAAGTTTGATATTCTTCTTTTTATTTTTCCCATATCTCATTTCTTTTCATCTCCATTTCCCCTGTGGTTAATGATTATCAATGATAGTCTTCATGTCTGAATGGTTTAGGATAAAGAGAATATTCCCTTATATTTTGGAAATTGATAATTTTGTAGATCAAGAACTCTTTTAGATTTCTTCACATTATGAATGTAGAAATCTTCGAGAAATGATATTTTGGCCTTCTGAAGTATCTGACATAAATTCTGCACTATTCCCCATGCTCTTTTATCGTTGGACTTACTCAACGGCAAAGCTCATCTCTTTCATGGATGTTTTCACTTATTTATATAAATAATTTTTTTTGTCATTCTGTACTCCATATGAAACTATTAGTCTATTGATCTATTAAGTTTTTTTGTTACCTGTCAATTTTAAACTAAAGATTTATAAAAAGTTGCAATATAGTGCAGAGAACTCACTCCTACCCCTTTATCCAGTTTCCTAGTGGTTACATTTTTAGTAACTATAGTACAATATCACTACCAGGAAACTGATTTATAAATGCATGTGTATAGCTCTATGTCATTTTATCACACATGTGGATTCCTATGGGTTTTACCTCGATGGCTCAGAGGTAAAGAATCTGCCTGCAATGCAGAAGACACAGGAAATGTGGGTTCCATCCCTAAGTCAGGAAAATCCCCTGTAGGAGGAATGGCAACATACCCTAATATTCTTGCCTGAGAGAGTCCATGGACAGACAAGCTGGGAGGGCTACAGTCCATAGAGTGGCTGAGTCATGACTGAGCATGCACACTCACACACGTAAATTCCTATTACTACACACTGTTGTCAAAACACGAAACACATCCGTGTGTGTGTGTCCACATGTCCACTCACGTGCACTTTCATTCACTTGTGTCCATCTCTTTGTGACACCAGGGACTCTAGCCCACCAGGCTTCTCTGAATGCGAAATTTTCCAGGTAGGAATATTGGAGCCAGTTGTCATTTCTTACTCCGGGGGATCTTCCCAACCCAGGAACCGAATCTGCTTCTCTTGAAATATTGCCCACGAATTCTTTACCACTATGTCATATCTACTTCAGGGAGAGACTTTATTTTGGGGGGCTCCAAAGTCTCTGCAAATGGTTACTGAAACCATGAAATTAAAAGATGCTTGCTCCTTGGAAAAAAAAGCTATGACTAACCTAGACAGCATATTAAAAAGCAGAGACATTAATTTGCCGAGAGAATGATGCTAAAGCTGAAACTCCAGTACTTTGGCCACCCCATGCGAAGAGTTGATTCATTGGAAAAAACTCTGATGCTAGGAGGGATTGGGGGCAGGAGGAGAAGGGGATGACCGAGGATGAGATGGCTGGATGGCATCACTGACTCGATGGATGTGAGTTTGAGTGAACTCCGGGAGTTGGTGATGGACAGGGAGGCCTGGTGTGCTGAAATTCATGGGGTCGCAAAGAGTCAGACACGACTGAATGACTGAACTGAACTGAACTGAAAGGTCCTTTTTGTCGAAGCTATGTTTTTTCTAGTAGTCGTGTATGGATATGAGAGCTGGACCATAAAGAAAGCTGAGTGTCAAAGAATTGATGCTTTTGAACTGTGGTGTTGGAGAAGACTTTTGAGAGTCCCTTGGACTGCAAGGAGATTCAACCAGTCAATCTTAAAGGAAATCAGTCCTGAATAGCATTGGAAGGACTGATGCTGAAACTCCAATACTTTGGCCACCTGATGTGAAGAACCGACCCATTGGAAAAGACTGAAGGCGGGAGTAGAAAGGGATGACCAAGGATGAAATGGTTGGCTGGTATCACTGACTAGATGGACATGAGTTTGAGCAAGGCCTAGGAGCTGGTGATGGACAGGGAGGCCTGGCATTCTGCAGTCCATGGGGTCGCAAAGAGTCAGACATGACTGAACTACCCAACTGAACTGAATGTTCAGTTCAGTTCTTCCTTCCTGGTGATTTAAGACACAATCATGTTATTTCTGTGGGGGCAGGTATGCTGGTGATAATTTTTTAATTTCCCTTCTTTTGAAAATGTTTTTAATTTCCCTTAGTTTCTGAAAGAAAGTTTGGCCCAATATTGAATTCTGGCTCAACAATTTTTGCCTTTGAATATCTGAAAAATATGTCAATTATTCTTCTGGACTTCATAGTTTCTGATGAGAAATCAACTTTCAATCAAATTACTTTTCCCCTGTAAGTAAAGTATAGTTTTACTGCCTTCAATTTTTTTTTTTTTCTTGTTTTCTTAAGTTGTATGTTTGTTTGGTTGCTGTTTGGGCGTGAATGTCTCTGAGGTTTTCCTTTTGAGATTTGCTCAGTCTGAATCGTGTGTTTTTTTTTTTTTTTTTTTTTGCCAAAGTTGGAAATGTTTTAGCCATTATTTTTTAAAATACACGTTCAGCCCTGCCATTTGTCTCCTTTGTTTGTGAAATTCTGTTGACAGAAGTAATAAGTATTAGATTTTTTTTTGTTGTTTCAGTCCCACAGGTCCTTAAAGTTCTGAGGTTTTTGTTCGTTCCTTTGTTTTCAGTCTTTTTTTTTTNGCTTTTTTTTTTTTTTTTTTTTGCCAAAGTTGGAAATGTTTTAGCCATTATTTTTTAAAATACACGTTCAGCCCTGCCATTTGTCTCCTTTGTTTGTGAAATTCTGTTGACAGAAGTAATAAGTATTAGATTTTTTTTTGTTGTTTCAGTCCCACAGGTCCTTAAAGTTCTGAGGTTTTTGTTCGTTTCTTTGTTTTCAGTCTTTTTTTTTTCTTTGTTCTCCAGATTGGGTAATTTGTATTGATCATTTTTTCAGAGGGTTTTTTAGAAAAATTTTTAGCTATAGTAATTGTCATTTCCAAAACTCTACTTTGTCCTTTGTATCTACTGTTTATTGGTAAAGCTTTCTATTTGTTTCATTTGTTTTGAGCATATTCATAACTGCTTATTAAAATATTTTTATAAAGGTACCTTTGAAATTCTTGTTGAATAAGTCTAGTATTTGTGTCATCTTTATGTTGACATGTGCTAACTTGTCATTGAAGATATGGTTTGTCTGTTTCTTGCTCTGCTGACCAATTTTCAATTTATCTAGGTAATTTGAATATTATAAGACTATTTTATTTAAATTTTAGCAAGTAAACCTTGTCTGACATGACACAGGGTGATAGTGGAGGCTGCCTTTTTACTTCAAGTTTGGAGTAAAAGTTCAGGGTCCCCACTCAAAGTCGATAGGAGAATAGAAGAGCCTTCTTCTTTTTGCTCCCTATGTGGCCTTCACAAAGGGAGGGCAGGTATTAGGAAAACTTGGTCATTGTTACCACTAACCAAAACCTAAATATTGGAACTTCAGCTTCAGCATCAGTCCTTCTAGTGAATATTCAGTATTGATTTCCTTAAGGATTGACTGGTCTGGTCTCCTTGCTGTCCAAGGGACTCTTGAGAGTCTTCTCTAGCACCACCATTCAAAAGCATCAATTCTTCGGTCTCAGCTTTCTTTAATGTCCAACTCTCACATCTGTACATGAATACTGGAAAAACTATAGCTTTGATTGTATGAACCTTTGTTGGCAAAGTGATGTCTCTGCTTTTTGATATGCTGTCTAGGTTGGTCATAGCTTTTCTTCCAAGGAGCAAACATCTTTTAATTTCACAGTGGCAGTCACCATCCACAGTGATTTTGGAGCCCAAGAAAATAAAGTCTTTCATTGTTTCCATTTTTTTCCCCATCTATCTGCCAAAAAGTGATAGGATCAGATGTCATGATCTTAGCTTTTTGAATGTTGAATTTTAAGCTGGCTTTTTCACTGTTCTCTTTCACCTTCATCAGGAGGCTTTTTTGTTCCTCTTCACTTTCTGCTATTAGAGTGCTATCATCTGCATATGTGAGATTGTTGATATTTCTCCTGGCAATCTTGATTCCAGCTTGAGCTTCATCCTGCCTGGCATTTCATATGATTAATTTGCATATAAGTTAAATAAGCAGGGTGACAATACATATAGCCTTGATGTACTCCTTCCCCAATTTTTAATCAGTTCATTGTTCCGCGTCTCATTCTAATTGTTGCTTCTTGACCTGTGGAGCCTATCTTGAAGGATTTTTAGCATTACATTGCTAGCATGTGAAATAAGCACAATTATGCAGTAATTTGAACATTCTTTGGCATTGCCCTTCTTTGGGATTGGAATGAAAACTGACATTTTCCAGTCCTGTGGTCACTGATGAGTTTTCCAAATTTGCTAACGTATTGCTTGCAGCACTTTAACAGCATCATTTTCTAGGGTTTGTCATAGCTCAACTGGAATTCCATCACCTCCACTAGCTTTGCTCATAGTAATGCTTCCTAAGACCCACTTGACTTCACATTCCAGGATATCTGGCTCTAGGTAAGAAACCATACCATCATGGTTATCCTTGTCATTAAGACCTTTTTTGTTTAGTTCTGTGTATTCTTGCCACCTCTTCTTAATATCTTCTGCTTCTGATAGGGACATACCCTTTCTATCCTTTATTATGCCCATCTTTGCATGAAATGTTTCCTTGATAGCTCTAATTTTCTTGAAGAGATCTCTAGTCTTTCTCATTCTATTTTTTTCCTGGTTCCACTGATACTGCATTTATAAGAACATAAATTTCAAAAATTTATTTTTTATTTGTTCAGATTATATCAAAAGCTCTATATCAAATGAAGGAAAGTTATTCCATTGTTCTAAAGCAGCTTATAAAATTCAATGTTAAAAACTGAACAGAATACATATAAGAAACAGGGCAAAAAAAAATCTGTCTAAACTGCTCTACTGATAACAGGAGATATAATCTCTCTTCTCTATTGATTTGATTTAGTGAGGGTCAGTGCATGCAGTAGTCAATGGAAGAAGAAAAGCAATAAAAATATGTTAGAAGGAAAGAATAAAAGTATCCAGGGTTTAAGTGCCTATTTTTTTTCCACTAGATCTGGCTATTTCTGTTTTTCTTTTCTAAGACACTTACATATATATCAGACATAATAATTTTCATTATATTTGCCATTTAGTGTCTCCATTTTTGTCTAACTTTCTTCTCAGCTCTCTTACTATTTCTGCTATGTGCTGAATTCTGCCTTCACTGATGATTAGCATATATACATTTAATCGTATATTAACCTGGTTAATTGTCCTCCCTACAAACAATATGATAACATATATGAAAGACAAATATGATATTCTGTGTCATGTTTAGTCCTACCTTTGTCCAGAGCTTGAGTTAGCCTTTAGGTTTATTTTAGCAAACCAATATAAAATATTGCCATGTGTTTAACTATTCAGTGTAACATCAACACAGAACTGTAAATGAAAGTTATGAAGCCTATACTTTCCACCACTTTAAGGTGTCTATACAGATCATTATGTATTCCTCACCATAGGTCAGTTGCTTAGCGACCAAAGTAGAGAACTACTAATTGAAAGTATTTTGTATTACTGGCAACGTTTGCTGCAGGACATTGAACTTAGAAACAGCAAAGACTATTTCAGATAAAAATGTTGCCGGGGATGAAAGAACACCAGTAGCAATATTATCTCAGTAAAAATAGTTATTTTTAACTTACATATAGTAATTTCTATTCGCAAAATATTTTGCCATTTCTTTCTTATNTTGCTGCAGGACATTGAACTTAGAAACAGCAAAGACTATTTCAGATAAAAATGTTGCCGGGGATGAAAGAACACCAGTAGCAATATTATCTCAGTAAAAATAGTTATTTTTAACTTACATATAGTAATTTCTATTCGCAAAATATTTTGCCATTTCTTTCTTATGAAAAATTACCATTAAAATGGATTTTTAGCCTTAAAAATCATCTACACAATCAGAGCAAAATTCATAGTTGTAGCATCTATTAAGAATAAAAATAAAGCAAAACAGAAGCCAAGAAAGAGAAGAAAAGGAAGAAGTAGAAATAGCACTAAGTTAAATCTAGGTTCCTTGAGATCAGTAATAATATCTATATGGCCTTTTCTGAATGCATATTATATTTCATAATAAAAACAAAGGAGGAAGACGAGAAGGAAAAAAGGGAAGGAAAAAGAAAAACTGGGAGGAAGAAAAGGGAAATAAAGCCATATATGCACAGGGGAAAGAAAGCTGTTGGGGGAGAAGTAGCAATACTGTAAACAAATGGGTTCAAAACATGAATTTTATACCAGTCTTTTAAGCTTTCCAGTATAAAGATTAAAATCAGAATTATTTTCTCATTTCCCCATTTAATGTACAATTTATGTGTCCATGGAACATGACCTGTGGCCCTTGTGTGCCCACCTTCATTTTATAAAAGGACTAGGTCAGAAAAAGAGAATACATCCTTCGTAAGACCAAGACTGAATTAGCAAGTTGGCTCTTGTTCTTTTGTTAATTTATTTGCTATAAGAAATCTAATACAATTTTGTATTTGTGGACTTCTGTCACACTCCACAGACATGTGTAAATAAGTGTGTGTGTGTGTGTGTGTGTGTGTGATTTAAATAACTGGTTTTTATAAGAATTCATTTGTAGCAATAGTCAGTTGTCACTTCTATCTTTAAGCTAATTTTATCTGGTAATTGCTGAAAAAACAGGATACATGTTAATTCAATGTCTGGTCACCTGATGATTAATTATGCATCTTATGTGGATTGGAAATATATGTATTTTTAAGAAATCTCAAAATATATCAAAATGTTTAAAACTACAGCTGACCAGAATTTAATTGTTGATGTCCATTTCAATATCATGCGTGGTCATTTTGAATATCAGCTGTCTGCAGTGATCAGATAGAAATTATAAGATATGTCCATGCTATAATTATGATGCAACCTTTTAAAATAAATCCTAGAGATTAGGTTGTCATTTCTGTTTCTCATAAAAGCTGAGTGTTAAACATGTTAAAATTCTAGTGCTAATTTTGTCTAAAATTCTTTGTATTCTGGTTATACTGATGCAGACTTTTAATAAATCTCTGGGTATTCATGAAAAGTAGTCTTTGTTTACCTTAGGGTGGGATGCATTTTTTTTTCTCCAGAGATTTAAGTTATTGATGATAGGATTGAAAAAGATACAGGAGAGTGGATCAACATTGTTAATTGATAGAAGTCAGTCCTGCCTTTACTATAGCATACTGACTGGCATTCTACCCATAATCTGTTTTGTCTATCCTTGTTTTAAAAATAAATACTTGAAGATAATACTAGCTGATTACAGTTTTATAACAAATCACTTCCAAACATAACAACTTAAAACAATTTAGCAACAAGCATTTATCTGTTCATGGATCTGCAGTCTGGGCTGGACTCAGCTGTGTGGTTTGCCTTTCCAGATGGCGTTGGCTAGGTCCTCTCATGTGTTTGTATTCAGGGGGCCACTTTTCTGGAACTAGAGATCCCAGGATGGCCCCATTTATGTGTTGGACAGGAGAGACTAGGAGATGACCTGCCTTTCTGTCTTCCTGGTCCTACATTCTCCTGGGCCTTTCCACCATGGGGGCACTCAGCCTCAAGAAACCTAACCTGGACATCTTTGCACAGTGGCTCAAGGCTAAGATGGAATAAGTGAAAACAACAAACCCTCTTTAGGCCTAGGAGAAAAACTTGTACATTGTCATTTCTGTTGTATTCTTTTGGTTCAAGAAAGTCCTAAGGTTAATCTGTGTTCAGGTTGGGAGGACACTGCAAGGACAGGAATTAAAATGGCATTATGAGTCATTGATCATTTGGTCATAATATGTGTTAAAGTTACAATTTGTTAAACTATAACCTAGAGTGCCAGGCTGTGACGGCGCAGGAATGGCCGAGAGGAGCTACCCTGTGTCTGAGGTCAGTGGCGGCCGGGAGGAGACATCCCGCGTCTGAGGTCAGGGCGGCGGCCGGGAGGAGCTACCCCGTGTCCGAGGTCAGGGGCGGCCAGGAAGAGACACCCCACGTCCGAGGCCAGGGGCGGCCCGGAGGAGGCACTCCACGTCCGAGGCCAGGTGCGGCCGGGAGAAGCCACCTCGTGCCCAAGGCCAGGGTTGGTGACCCGGAGGAGCCACCCTGAGCCCGAGGCCACGGCTGGCGGCCGGGAGGAGCAACCCGAGGAGCAGGGGCTGCGCAGGCGCAGGAGGGCCTAGAGAAGCTGTCCCACGTTGAAGGTCAGGAACTGCGGCGGTAAGGAGATACCCCTCGTCCAAGGTAAGGAGCAGCCGTGAAGAGACAACCCACGCCCAAGGTAAGAGAAACCCAAGTAAGATGGTAGGTGTTGCAAGAGAGCATCAGAGGGCAGACACACTGAAACCATACTCACAGAAAACTAGTCAATCTAATCACACTAGGACCAGGGCCTTGTCTAACTCAATGAAACCAAGCCATGCCTGCAGGGCAACCCAAGGCGGGCGGGTCATGGTGGAGAGGTCTGACAGAACGTGGTCCACTGGAGAAGGGAATGGCAAGCCACTTCAGTATTCTTGCCTTGAGAACCCCATGAACAGTATGAAAAGGCAAAATGATAGGATATCAAAAGAGAATCTCCCCAGGTCGTTAGGTGCCCAATATGCTACTGGAGATCAGTGGAGAAATAACTCCAGAAAGAATGAAGGGATGGAGCCAAAGCAAAAACAATACCCAGTTGTGCATGTGACTGGTGATAGAAGCAAGATCCGATGCTGTAAAGAACAATATTGCATAGGAACCTGGAATGTCAGGTCCATGAATCAAGGCAAATTGGAAGTGGTCAAACAAGAGATGGCAAGGGTGAACGTCGACATTCTAGGAATCAGCGAACTAAAATGGACTGGAATGGGTGAATTTAACTCAGATGACCATTATATCTACTACTGCGGGCAGGAATCCCTCAGAAGAAATGGAGTAGCCATCATGGTCAACAAAAGAGTCCGAAATGCAGTACTTGGATGCAATCTCAAAAACGACAGAATGATCTCTGTTCGTTTCCAAGGCAAACCATTCAATATCACAGTTATCCAAGTCTATGCCCCAACCAGTAATGCTGAAGAAGCTGAAGTTGAACGGTTTTATGAAGACCTACAAGACCTTGTAGAACTAACACCCAAAAAAGATGTCCTTTTCATTATAGGGGACTGGAATGCTAAAGTAGGAAGTCAAGAAACACCTGGAGTAACAGGCAAATTTGGCCTTGGAATGCGGAATGAAGCAGGGCAAAGACTAATAGAGTTTTGCCAAGAAAATGCACTGGTCATAGCAAACACCCTCTTCCAGCAACACAAGAGAAGACTCTACACATGGACATCACCAGATGGTCAACACCGAAATCAGATTGATTATATTCTTTGCAGCCAAAGATGGAGAAGCTCTATACAGTCAACAAAAACAAGACCAGGAGCTGACTGTGGCTCAGATCATGAACTCCTTATTTCCAAATTCAGACTTAAATTGAAGAAAGTAGGGAAAACCGCTAGACCATTCAGGTATGACCTAAATCAAATCCCTTATGATTATACAGTGGAAGTGAGAAATAGATTTAAGGGCCTAGATCTGATAGACAGAGTTCCTGATGAACTATGGAATGAGGTTCGTGACATTGTACAGGAGACAGGGATCAAGACCATCCCCATGGAAAAGAAATGCAAAAAAGCAAAATGGCTGTCTGGAGAAGCCTTACAAATAGCACTGAAAAGAAGAGAGGCGAAAAGCAAAGGAGAAAAGAAAAGATATAAGCATCTGAATGCAGAGTTCCAAAGAATAGCAAGAAGAGATAAGAAAGCCTTCTTCAGCAATCAATGCAAAGAGATAGAGGAAAACAACAGAATGGGAAAGACTAGAGATCTCTTCAAGAGAATTGGAGATACCAAGGGAACATTTCATGCAAAGATGGGCTCGATAAAGGATAGAAATGGTATGGACCTAACAGAAGCAGAAGATATTAAGAAGAGGTGGCAAGAATACACAGAAGAACTGTACAGAAAAGATCTTCACGACCCAGATAATCATGAGGATGTGATCACTAATCTAGAGCCAGACATCTTGGAATGTGAAGTCAAGTGGGCCTTAGAAAGCATCACTAAGAACAAAGCTAGTGGAGGTGATGGAATTCCCGTTGAGCTGTTTCAAATCCTGGAAGATGATGCTGTGAAAGTGCTGCACTCAATATGCCAGCAAATTTGGAAAACTCAGCAGTGGCCACAGGACTGGAAAAGGTCAGTTTTCATTCCAATTCCAAAGAAAGGCAATGCCAAAGAATGCTCAAACTACCGCACAATTGCACTCATCTCACACGCTAGTAAAGTAATGCTCAAAATTCTCCAAGCCAGGCTTCAGCAATATGTGAACCGTGAACTCCCTGATGTTCAAGCTGGTTTTAGAACAGGCAGAGGAACCAGAGATCAAATTGCCAACATCCGCTGGATCATGGAAAAAGCAAGAGAGTTCCAGAAAAACATCTATTTCTGCTTTATTGACTATGCCAAAGCCTTTGACTGTGTGGATCACAATAAACTGTGGAAAATTCTGAAAGAGATGGGAATACCAGACCACCTAACCTGCCTCTTGAGAAATCTGTATGCAGGTCAGGAAGCAACAGTTAGAACTGGACATGGAACAACAGACTGGTTCCAAATAGGAAAAGGAGTACGTCAAGGCTGTATATTGTCTCCCTGCTTATTTAACTTATATGCAGAGTACATCATGAGAAACGCTGGACTGGAAGAAACACAAGCTGGAATCAAGATTGCCGGGAGAAATATCAATAACCTCAGATATGCAGATGACACCACCCTTATGGCAGAAAGTGAAGAGGAACTAAAAAGCCTCTTGATGAAAGTGAAAGAGGAGAGTGAAAAAGTTGGCTTAAAGCTCAACATTCAGAAAACGAAGATCATGGCATCCGGTCCCATCACTTCATGGGAAATAGATGGGGAAACAGTGGAAACAGTGTCAGACTTTATTTTTTTGGGCTCCAAAATCACTGCAGATGGTGACTGCAGCCATGAAATTAAAAGACGCTTACTCCTTGGAAGAAAAGTTATGACCAACCTGGATAGTATATTCAAAAGCAGAGACATTACTTTGCCGACTAAGGTCCGTCTAGTCAAGGCTATGGTTTTTCCAGTGGTCATGTATGGATGTGAGAGTTGGACTGTGAAGAAAGCTGAGCGCTGAAGAATTGATGCTTTTGAACTGTGGTGTTGGAGAAGACTCTTGAGAGTCCCTTGGACTGCAAGGAGATCCAACCAGTCCATTCTGAAGGAGATCAACCCTGGGATTTCTTTGGAAGGACTGATGCTAAAGCTGAAACTCCAGTACTTTGGCCACCTCATGCGAAGAGTTGACTCATTGGAAAAGACTCTGATGCTGGGAGGGATTGGGGGCAGGAGGAGAAGGGGATGAGATGGCTGGATGGCATCATGGACTCGATGGACGTGAGTCTGAGTGAACTCCGGGAGATGGTGATGAATAGGGAGGCCTGGCGTGCTGCGATTCATGGGGTCGCAAAGAGTCGGACACGACTGAGCGACTGAACTGAACTGAACTGAACCTCTGTGTAAAAGCAATACATCCTTGCATTTGTTTCCTACTGTTGTCATAACAAATCACAACTAGGCAGCTTTAAATAACAGAAATTCATTATTTGCACTTCTGAAAGTCAGAGGTCTGAAGTGCAAGTGTTTGTAGTGTTGATTCCTACTGGAGACTCAGGGAGAATAATCCATTCCACACTATGAGGCGTTCTTGGTATTCCTTGGTTTTTAGACATGCTACTTCAATCTCTGCCTCTGTTTTAATATGGCCGTCTCTTTCTGTTTCTGTCTGTCGTCTTACAAGAATGATCATCATTGGATTTAGTGCTCATCCTAATCCAGGATGATTTTAGCTTAGACCCTTATCTTAATTATCTTCAAAGATCCTTATTCCAAATAAAGTCACATTTTGAGTTTCCAGGTGGACGTAATTTGGGGGAGGATGAGAGGCATTCAAAACATGAGAGTTTGCTTTCAGATTTTATAATTTCCCTCCATGCTTTCAGTTGTCTCTACTATAAAGATTTTGGATTTGGAAAATTTCATATCTGTAGATAACAGCATTTCTCAAAGCATGATCCTCATGAAACAACTTCTAAGAGCCGTTCTATAAGTATACAGTTTCTTGGTCACATAATTCTGGAAAGTACTAGTTACTACTAAGACTTTCTGGAAATTCACATTGTGCTTTAATTTATTGAATAAAATCATACAGAAAAAAATACAAAATTTTTAGGAAACATTTTTTCCCCTAAATGCATGTAAACACTGAAAACATCTATTTTTATTCAAATGAAACCTCACAGAACCAGGGTTACATGTACCAGAGTTTCTGATCTGAACTGTGATGTAGACTACATGATATTAGCTTCAAAATGTTGAACAAAATCAACCACATACGTTAATGAACATTTTAATAATCTGCTTCTTGGCCCATGGAAAAGACCTTTTGACACCTGAAATGCTCTTTTTCCTTGTTCTGGTTAATTCCTATTTGTCCTTTAAAACTCTCGCTAGAGGTTATTTTCAAAAAAAAGCTTTTAACTCTCCAAAGATACAGTTAGATGTTCTTCCAGTGTTTGTTTGTTTGTTTTTTAATAGCTCCCTATCCTTAACAGCACCCTACTATAATTACGTTGGTCTGTGTTTTTTAGTCTCTGGCCATATGCTTGCTGAGGTTAAGAATCTTATTTGTCATTAATTTCTGGGACACATCTAGTATTCAGTCAGTGTTTGCTGAATGAATGGATGAGAAAATTTGACACTGGGTAGAAACAGATCAACAAATAAGCAGTATATATAAGCTTGAAAGAACATTCAGTTATAAAATATTTTACAGGGAAATCACTGTTTCCTTTCAAAATAATGTCATATAAAGTCATTTATTGCCCACAATTTGCAACAATCATCCTCAGAATTTAACTCTTTGTGTTGTATATGTCAGGCACTAAATAGTGGGCCAGTAGAGCTATTAGAAAAAGGCATCGAGTAAATCTTACTAGCCACTTGGTAAAAGAGTTAAAAAAATAAATTTCTTTGACTCAGTCATGACTGAAGCCATTTATATAGCTTGAATATTTAGGTTTCTCCATGAAATACTACTAAATTTGACGGGTCAAGCTAAGCATTTTAATAATAAAAAAAACCAAGTTCCTCTTTTAGCAACCTCTGCATAAGTTTGCACCTCTTCCCATAGTTTTCTTTAGAAATAATAGTTCTATTGTTTTCTATACTCATTCAGCATTATCTAAACAGCTCAATTAGTATAATCAGCTCAATTAGCAGAATCAACTAAGAGTAATAAATTTTACGCAGTGGGCATAGCATCCTATTAGTGAGATGTTTACCTTCAGCCCTTTTGCTTCTCTACTTCTAAGACATCCACATGTTAGAGAAAACATTTAATTATGGTATAACTAATTAAAAACTTTATATTCAAAGACTTCTAGAATTTCATATCTAAATATTTTTGCCAGTGTAAAATTTCACGGCCTAACAAGAAGTTACTAACTCTTTTGCAACCCCGTGGACTGTAGACTGCCAGACTCCTCTGTCCATGAGATTTCCCAGGCAAGTATCAAGCTGCCATTTCTTTCTCCAGGAGATCTTCCTTACCCAGGGAGAGAACCTGCATTTTCTATGTTGGCAAGCAGATTTTTTACCACTGAGCCACCTAGGAAGCACCCTGTAAGAAGAGAGAAAATTAGTCAAGACGGTGCCAGTCAGGTTCTCTTACTGCACCGTCACATCCTCTCACCTCATGTACTGAAACAATGACTTTGCATGGTTGTATAGTGGATGAGATCACTTATAGCATTGTGCATGTATGTCACAAGGTACTCGCTTGGTTACATGTACTGAAACAATGACTTTGCATGGTTGTATAGTGGATGAGATCACTTATAGCATTGTGCATGTATGTCACAAGGTACTCGCTTGGTTATGAGTGTGTGCAGCACACCTGGATGAGCTTCACCACGAAAGCCCTGGCTGTTGCTACATTGGGGCTACACTGGAGCAACATCATGGTTATGTTATATGAGGTTAGGTTATGGCCATGATTTGACTATGTTATGGTTATCTTATGGCTGCTGCTATAGCTGCTGTGTCAGCCAGGAGAGAGGCTATGTTATGGCCGCCATGTTAGCTAGGAGAGAACAAACATGTCTAGTTCCTACAGCTCCTCACGTCTTCTTCCAGCCTCTTAGCTTGTGCTTTGCCTGCCCTGGTTTCAGCGGACAGTGTGAACAGCAAGACAATTGGCACAGTCAACAGGATTGAGATTGATACACCCCCCATTCTCTTTTGCATGGCATGAAAATAATTAATGACCATCATTCCTGATAAATAACAATGTTTCATGGAGTAAAATGCATTTTCTCGATGTAAATAGTTCATTCTATTGAGTACATTATCCCTGAAATCTAGGTTTCAATTTAACAAAGATTTATCAGTCCACTGTATAATATCCACAAAAAACAATTAATATTCCAAGAAAAGTAGTTTATTTACCTGTTTTATCCCAAAATCTTTACTGTCAGTAATCTTGGTTATATGTTCAGAATTACAATATTGTTTCAAGTTCCTAAAAACTCTACTAAATATTATTTGTACTGAGTGAAATTAAATGTAATTGTTGTGTTAAGTTTTTAGTCCTAGTTACACACTTTTCCCATGTACTGTTCTCCTGGTTTGGATGTAATGGCAACAGTAAATGTACATCCCAGGTTGCTCTCTTGCCAGTAGCAGCTGGGTTGCACCTACTCAAATAGTATTTCATAATAAGTTCATATTTAAGCACATTAGTGTTCAACTCTCAAGCTTACACAGAATAGAATTTTGAAGTACCTTTCCCTCAGGAAAAAAAAAAAAAGAAAAAACTTTTCGCATTTTTTGTTTACTATTACTCTTCAGATCTTTAACCTGTGAAAGGTCAGAGGCAACATTTCCGTAAGTTAACTTTCATAGATTTCTTCAGCTCCTGGGAGCATTTTCCTGCTTTAACTTGTCAGGAGAGACTTGACCTAAGAAAGTACAAGTACTGTTTTATGAGGTGAGAAAACACCTACATGAGATCCTTTGTTCCTGTTTGTCATAATCACATGCCATCCCAAGTAGAGTGCAATAGCTTCGATAAATCATAGGAGGAAAGGACTGGTTTACATCACAGCCAACAATGAAAAGTATCACAGACCTGTAGCTATTGGATGGCCCTGGATCTTCTCACTTGGCAGCTTGCAAAACATATAATAATCTACTACACCTAGACCTAGCAGATTTGAAAATTTTAGAATATACTCCACTTCTTTTAATGGGGTTCATATCTTATCATACACTGAAAGACAGTTAGTAGACCCAACAAAAAGGACTTCAAAATATTTTTGTTTCCTGTGGAAGCTTGGAAATCTGTTGCAAGTCTTTCATGCATTGTTTTCTCTTACTTTTTTCTCCTCACACACACAAGCTATTTTCTTGCCTATTGTGTGTACTTGGCAGGTTTTCTGGGCACAGTGCCCAGTTGGTTTAATGTGTGCTTATTATCGTCTATAGTGTCTCTGATTTTGTTTTGGAAATGGGCATTCTATAAATTATTAATGATTATTATTGTACTTTAGATTCCACTTTGCTTTTGGAATTTAAAAACAAAGAGTGAACATTGGACCCAGTGGGTAATAACCAAGAATATCAAAGCTATACCCAATGCTTAACTGTAAGGGAGGAGATTAAAGAATGTTTTGGAGTAAACAAAGCAGGACTATTTCTATAAATAAAAGTAAACATGAAGGACTAAAGGTATCACTTGACTAAATGCTCTTACTATCATTTATTCCCTTTTTACCATCAAAATAGTACCCATAAATCTTTTGATCAATATCCATGAGTAAACGTATTCTTTCAACATAGAAAGTCAGGGAAAGTGCTAACTTTTCTCCTTCAATTTACAGGAATTTCTGTGTCTTATGTAGTATGACACAGTATCAAACATTTAGCAGATCAGTGCTGAATTCACCTCTGAATTTTGAGTCAGAAAAAACAATTTGAATTTAGGCATCATTTCAAAGAAGAAAAAAGTCACATTTATAAATAATTTACACACAAACATACATTTTTGAAGCAAGAAATAGTAAAGAAGGAAAACAGAAGAAAATATGTGAGGAAAAAACTTTCTAGAAGTACAAAAGAATAAAAGGAAATGCTTTATTGGGAGTGAAATATAACTATGAATCCACTGAGTATAAGTGAAAAGTGGGTCTCTGCCTTATAGGTGTAATGCTTAACATTTTGAAATTAAAGTTTAACTAAAGGATAATATGTACCCAATAACGTGAAACTCAGAGATAAGAATTGTTAAACCAGTGCCATCTTACTGTCTTTATACTGAAAAACAACATTTATTGATTCTCATTTATTTCATCCTGAGTAATGTAAAAAATAGTGAACTATTTTATTTTCCAAAACCATTCTTCCTTCCCCTCAATCTCCTCTCTCTCTTCCTCTGTTGAGCATTGTAAATATTTTTTAAATTCATTATTCTGAAATTGGATCTATACCTAGGATTTTGATATACTTTGCTATCTATCTTATTTTTATTCTTGGAATAAAAATATTCTCTAGATTTTCATTATTCTAATATTGATTCAGCTTTAGGGTTAATTTATATGCAAAGCAAATAATTTACCCAAACTTGTAAGGGATATGCATTATCAGAACACAACACCTGCAGGACAAAAGAGAGGTTAATTTCATTGTTGCTCTGAAGCAAAAGGAGATCATTATGGAGTCTGCAGTAACCAAGCTCTGTGAAATAGCTGCATTAGTCATTAACTTTCCAGCACTAAATTTCATATCAAACTCAATTAACTACTACATAGCTTTTAATGACAATATTTTTTCAGATGCAGCTCTTGTTTACTAATAAGATTTCACATCACGACTCTGTTCCATTACTTTCTCCATGTTAATATTCAAGTCTTGATTTTCTCCAAGGAAAATGGAGCAATGAAAATTGCATTTGCTAAAAGTTCTCCTTGAATTATGTTTCAACATTTCAAGTGTGTTAATGTAATGCTTTAGAAGCTAAAGGGAATGATTATATAGGAAGCCAAAGTCCTCTATGTCTATCCCCAGGATTGATTAAGTTTGCTATTTATGCATATTTCCCCACAACATTGCTTCTGTGTTGGAATTTATCAGGATCAGAACTGTCTCAATTGGAAATGTCCCTTAGTATATTTTTATCACAGTGAAAGTCAAAGCCTAGAATAACAAAAAGGCACAAAATTAATGTCATCAGGAAACAATTTACACAGCTAATTAGCATAGCATTCTCATATAAAAAGACAGATGGATTAAGGGATCAGGTCATTCATAGCCTGCAGTAAACTGCTTCAGTCTTTAATCCCCTGCTGTTACCTATCAGGGTGCTTTTTTTATGGACTTAGATAGATCCCTGAAAAGATTTAGATTCTCCCATTAGATTGATTCACCTTGTTCCTTTAACTTTTATTGATATGTTTCATCATTTCTCACTAAAATAATAACAGAACTTGAATTTAGTTAGCAGCTAAAGAATCAAATAAAAAATATAATTGAACATTTCTTAACTAATAGCTTCTACAGCACCCACAGACACACTTATTACTCTTTTGTGCTAAGGAAAAGAATCTGATATGAGGGCAACTGTGGAAGAGTTGTTTCCTACTTCAACAAGAGCTGAGATTGTTTTGCAAGTGCTATACATACATGTCATCCAAGACAATCACAAAGCAGCCACACATGATCAACTATGAAAAATGTCCAATTCTTTAAATAGGAGAATTCAATCAGCACAGATTGATTTCCATGAATCTTCTTTAAAAGGTCTCTAGGAGTGGTATCTAAGAAAAGTAACACTAAAAGATGTTCGATTCAGTATATGTGAAGCCGAAACTAGCAAATCAGAAAAGTGGTCTATGAAAAAAAAATTAAGTTGCAGGGCATAGGGAAATAAATTATTTCCTTTAATTACTGTATTAATTGCCTAGCGCTACCATTATAAAGGAGAAAGAAATGGCAACCCAGTCCAGTATTCTTGCCTGGAGACCCCCATGGACAGAGGAGTCTGGTAGGCTACAGTCCATGGGGTCACAAACAGTCGGACACAGCTGAGTGACTAACACTTCACTACTACCATAGTAAAGGCTTACAACGTGGACAGCTTCAAACAATAAAAATTTATTGTCTCTTGGTTCTGGATACTAGAAGTTCAAAATCAAGGTGTGTTGGCAGGCTTCGTTGCTTCTGCAGGCTCTGAGGGAGTGTCTGTTCCCTGTCTCTCACCGTTTCTGGTAGTTGACAGCAATTCCTGGTTTTTTTTTTTTTTGTTTGTTTGTTTTAATTTTTGCTTTGTAGACTGTTGCTGTTGTTCAATATCTAAGTCATGTCTGACTGTGCAACCCCATGAGATTCCCAGGTGGCACTAATGGTGAAAGAACCCTCTTACCAATGCAGGAGACTCATAAGAGATGCAGATTTTACCCTGGGTGGGAAGATGCCCTAGAGAAGGGCATCATGACCCACTCCAGAACTCTTGCTCGGAGAATCCAATGGTCAGAGGAGCCTGGTCAGCTACAATCCATGCGGTTGTAAAGGGTTGGACATGACTGAAGCGACTTAGCCCACATGCACTGCAGCATGCTGGGCTTTCCAGTCCTTCAGTCTCTCCTGGAATTTGCTCAAACTCAAGTCCATTGAGTCGGTGACGCCATCTAACCATCTCATCTTCTGTTGTCCCCTTCTCCTCTTGACCTCAGTCTTCCCCAGCATGTATTACTCTAATCTCTGTGTCTGTCATTCTATGGTGTTGTAACTTGTGTTTCTTTGTGTCCAAATTTCTACTTTTTGTAAGGACATTAGTCATTGAAGGAGGTCCCACCTTGATCCCCCATGCCCTCATCATTGATTATATCTGCAAAGACCCTACTTTTTATTTCCAAATAAGGTCACATTCCCAAGCTCTACCAGAGAGGTCTTCCCTGGTAAAGAATCTGCCTGCAATGCAGGAGACCCAGATTCACACCCTAGATCAGGAAAATCCCCTGGAGAAAGGAACGGCAATCCACTCCAGTGTTCTGGTCTGGAGAATCCCGTGGACAGAGGAGCCTGGTGGGCTACAGCCCATGGAGTCACAAAGAATCAGACATGACTGAGCAACTAAGCACATACACTCCCAAGTGCTGGGCTTGGGATTTCAACATATCTTTTTGGAGACATAACTCAACCATAACAACCAAAATATAGTAAGAACAATCAGAATATTAATTTGTTAATTTATAACAAGAATTATGCTATATGAAATAAAATTCTTACTTCAGCATGGCCAGTACATATTTCCCCCCAAAGCCACATCTGTATGGAAAAAGAAAATACAGTCTTGTGATACCTGGGTTTATATTATATTATATTATATTAATCAGGAGCCAAAGTGCGATAATTAGAAAATTCAATACTATCAAGTTAAAATAAATGGATACATATATTTTCATGATAGGAAGTCTTGCCAGTGAAATTGGCAATTTCACCAGCCCAGATATCCTTCCTATCTCATGATTTTGGATTTTACTTGAAGAGAATGCAGATTTATACCTTAGAGAGTCATCTGCATCTGTGTTTCAAAAGGTGACTAACTGTCCTGTGATTGACAGATATTTTTTAGCTATGTTAATGAATTCATTCTCAACACTACAAAATCCTCTTGGCTTTAGACCCTTTAGGTTGCTTTGAGATGCTTAAATCTCAGATGGCATTCTTCCTCCTCTTAGTTTTGGGGATTATATTTTTGTAGCTCTTCTCGCTGATACCTGAATGTGCTGGAAACATGCCTGTATATAGAGAATATATACATATATTCTTGGAGAGCCATGAAGCTATTTTTTTTTTCTGTTCTTTTTGTTCAATAATGATACAAATGATATAAATTAAGATCTACTTTTAAAAAATAATCAGTTACTGGAAACCTGCTATTTTCTAGTAAAAATGTAACATAGTTTGTGTTCATTATCCTGTTTAATTCTTAATATCTCAGTGTGATAATTTCTATGATTTCTCTCTCAAAGATGAGGAAACCAGGCTCATACTGCTGTTTGTGCTCTCCTTAGTACATATAATAGAGATTAAAATTCTTAGTTCTTCACATCTTCAGAGGTCTTGCTTCATATTCCTCTCCCTCAGTGACCTATATTATTTGCAACAATATTCACTTTGTAGTCTGAAAATGTCGAGCCTCCATGCCTAACTCCTGGATATTATTTCAGGAAAGGTGAAAATACCAGCTCTTCCAAGAAATGTGTGAAAACAAGTTGAAATTCATAACCACTTTCTGTACTCGTGTAGCCCTTTGTTGGTAATAACAGCATGCATCTTATCTTTTCATGCCATTAATAATACTTTGTGTATGTGTTTATCTAATTCAACAGACACTAAAGTCCATTAGAGACTTGCTAACATTTTTATAATTTATTCAGCCAATTTTGGAGGGAGTATTTATTTGGAGTAACTAGTATGTTATTAGACATTGGCTATCCTACCATGAAGAGAAAAGGTCACATCTATTCATGAATGTAAATCTTAGGGAACATGACATTAGTCAAAAAAATATAAAGATAAAATATAGAAGCAAGGAGTAAACAATATCTTTAAGAATTTTGCTAAGTATTTAGTTGAAATTTTAAAATATCATGTAGTTTTAATTTTGATTTCAAAATAACCTTATTTAAGTTCAGTTCAGTTCAGTCAGTTCAGTGGCTCAGTCATGTCCGACTCTTTGTGACCCCATGAATTGCAGCACGCCAGGCCTCCCTGTCCATCACCATCTCCCGGAGTTCACTCAGACTCATTAAGTTAGTATTTATTAAAAAGAATTCAAATTTGTTTCTTTATGAACAGCTTTAAAATAATGGACAAATCACTTTCTTTCAATTGCAGAATGTATTTATTACTATTGCTAAGTCACTTCAGTCGTGTCTGACTCTGTGCGACCCCATAGACAGCAGCCCACCAGGCTTCCCCGTCCCTGGGATTCTCCAGGCAAGAACACTGGAGTGGGTTGCCATTTCTTATATCTTATTGTTATTATCCCTTTTCCATTACCAATTAAAATAATAATAATAAAACATTTTATATTTTGGGATTCCCTGGTGGCTCAGAGAGTAAAAAATCTGCCTGCAATGCAGGAGACCCAAGTTTGATCCCAGGGTCAGGAAGATCCCCTGGAGAAAGGAATGGCTACCCATGCAATATTCTTGCCTGGAGAATTCCATGGACAGAGGAGCCTAGTTGGCTAGTCCATGGGGTTATAAAGTGTTGAACATGACTAATTAGAACTTATATTGCCATAAAAGAACTTAAGAAATACATAAAAAGATCATTCTTCATGTTTATTTATCTGGATATAATTAAGAATAGATCCAAGTCATCTACTTTTATGGTAGTAATGATCCTGTGTGATCCTTGATTTCAACACAATGAACTTTTTTCTTACTTGTAAATATTATATGTGTATGAAAATTATTGTCAATGGCTAGTGATATATATGAAATGTGCAGTTTTTGATAACTATACAATAGTGACTAGATGGACAGAGCTCATTCTAAATTTTCCTACTCATAATGTAAATTATAGATTAAGTTTGGAGAATTTTATAGCTAGAAAAAAAAATCATTCAATCCAGATCTTTTGTTTTATAGATGAAGCAAATGGAGCTCATAGAAAGTGAATTTACTTAAGCAAAATTGCAGCCCCAGTAATGGACATAACAGTAGATCAATTCCATATTTTTTCACTCAAGTCTAAAATTAGGAAAATTGTGCCCAATAAATGACTTATCTATAAAGTATAAAATTATGGATGATTATGGATAATTATTTGCATTCATTTAGAATAAAGAGCACATTAGAGAAGCACTTATAGTTTATCAGTGTTTAGTCTCAACATTGTTACCAGTTTTCTGTGGGACCCTACCTTTTCTATATATTGTTTTCCATTTTGATTATCATTGAAATGCTTGAAAGACATAATTTGGAAGGCTAAAGAGAGTACTATTATGTTTTGCATTCATGTTGTTNGCAATCCACTCCAGTGTTCTGGTCTGGAGAATCCCGTGGACAGAGGAGCCTGGTGGGCTACAGCCCATGGAGTCACAAAGAATCAGACATGACTGAGCAACTAAGCACATACACTCCCAAGTGCTGGGCTTGGGATTTCAACATATCTTTTTGGAGACATAACTCAACCATAACAACCAAAATATAGTAAGAACAATCAGAATATTAATTTGTTAATTTATAACAAGAATTATGCTATATGAAATAAAATTCTTACTTCAGCATGGCCAGTACATATTTCCCCCCAAAGCCACATCTGTATGGAAAAAGAAACTACAGTCTTGTGATACCTGGGTTTATATTATATTATATTATATTAATCAGGAGCCAAAGTGCGATAATTAGAAAATTCAATACTATCAAGTTAAAATAAATGGATACATATATTTTCATGATAGGAAGTCTTGCCAGTGAAATTGGCAATTTCACCAGCCCAGATATCCTTCCTATCTCATGATTTTGGATTTTACTTGAAGAGAATGCAGATTTATACTGTGTTTCAAAAGGTGACTAACTGTCCTGTGATTGACAGATATTTTTTAGCTATGTTAATGAATTCATTCTCAACACTACAAAATCCTCTTGGCTTTAGACCCTTTAGGTTGCTTTGAGATGCTTAAATCTCAGATGGCATTCTTCCTCCTCTTAGTTTTGGGGATTATATTTTTGTAGCTCTTCTCGCTGATACCTGAATGTGCTGGAAACATGCTGTATATAGAGAATATATACATATATTCTTGGAGAGCCATGAAGCTATTTTTTTTTTCTATTCTTTTTGTTCAATAATGATACAAATGATATAAATTAAGATCTACTTTTAAAAAATAATCAGTTATTGGAAACCTGCTATTTTCTAGTAAAAATGTAACATAGTTTGTGTTCATTATCCTGTTTAATTCTTAATATCTCAGTGTGATAATTTCTATGATTTCTCTCTCAAAGATGAGGAAACCAGGCTCATACTGCTGTTTGTGCTCTCCTTAGTACATATAATAGAGATTAAAATTCTTAGTTCTTCACATCTTCAGAGGTCTTGCTTCATATTCCTCTCCCTCAGTGACCTATATTATTTGCAACAATATTCACTTTGTAGTCTGAAAATGTCGAGCCTCCATGCCTAACTCCTGGATATTATTTCAGGAAAGGTGAAAATACCAGCTCTTCCAAGAAATGTGTGAAAACAAGTTGAAATTCATAACCACTTTCTGTACTCGTTAGCCNGCTCAGGGCACTAAGAAGGATGTCTCAATGGTGTTTCAGGCTTGAACCACGACCATGATATATGAATACACATTGACATGTACAGATGCTGTCTCTTATACACATCTAGATGTGTATAAGAGACAGCTCGTTAGCCCTTTGTTGGTAATAACAGCATGCATCTTATCTTTTCATGCCATTAATAATACTTTGTGTATGTGTTTATCTAATTCAACAGACACTAAAGTCCATTAGAGACTTGCTAACATTTTTATAATTTATTCAGCCAATTTTGGAGGGAGTATTTATTTGGAGTAACTAGTATGTTATTAGACATTGGCTATCCTACCATGAAGAGAAAAGGTCACATCTATTCATGAATGTAAATCTTAGGGAACATGACATTAGTCAAAAAAATATAAAGATAAAATATAGAAGCAAGGAGTAAACAATATCTTTAAGAATTTTGCTAAGTATTTAGTTGAAATTTTAAAATATCATGTAGTTTTAATTTTGATTTCAAAATAACCTTATTTAAATTCAGTTCAGTTCAGTCAGTTCAGTGGCTCAGTCATGTCCGACTCTTTGTGACCCCATGAATTGCAGCACGCCAGGCCTCCCTGTCCATCACCATCTCCCGGAGTTCACTCAGACTCATTAAGTTAGTATTTATTAAAAAGAATTCAAATTTGTTTCTTTATGAACAGCTTTAAAATAATGGACAAATCACTTTCTTTCAATTGCAGAATGTATTTATTACTATTGCTAAGTCACTTCAGTCGTGTCTGACTCTGTGCGACCCCATAGACAGCAGCCCACCAGGCTTCCCCGTCCCTGGGATTCTCCAGGCAAGAACACTGGAGTGGGTTGCCATTTCTTATATCTTATTGTTATTATCCCTTTTCCATTACCAATTAAAATAATAATAATAAAACATTTTATATTTTGGGATTCCCTGGTGGCTCAGAGAGTAAAAAATCTGCCTGCAATGCAGGAGACCCAAGTTTGATCCCAGGGTCAGGAAGATCCCCTGGAGAAAGGAATGGCTACCCATGCAATATTCTTGCCTGGAGAATTCCATGGACAGAGGAGCCTAGTTGGCTAGTCCATGGGGTTATAAAGTGTTGAACATGACTAATTAGAACTTATATTGCCATAAAAGAACTTAAGAAATACATAAAAAGATCATTCTTCATGTTTATTTATCTGGATATAATTAAGAATAGATCCAAGTCATCTACTTTTATGGTAGTAATGATCCTGTGTGATCCTTGATTTCAACACAATGAACTTTTTTCTTACTTGTAAATATTATATGTGTATGAAAATTATTGTCAATGGCTAGTGATATATATGAAATGTGCAGTTTTTGATAACTATACAATAGTGACTAGATGGACAGAGCTCATTCTAAATTTTCCTACTCATAATGTAAATTATAGATTAAGTTTGGAGAATTTTATAGCTAGAAAAAAAAATCATTCAATCCAGATCTTTTGTTTTATAGATGAAGCAAATGGAGCTCATAGAAAGTGAATTTACTTAAGCAAAATTGCAGCCCCAGTAATGGACATAACAGTAGATCAATTCCATATTTTTTCACTCAAGTCTAAAATTAGGAAAATTGTGCCCAATAAATGACTTATCTATAAAGTATAAAATTATGGATGATTATGGATAATTATTTGCATTCATTTAGAATAAAGAGCACATTAGAGAAGCACTTATAGTTTATCAGTGTTTAGTCTCAACATTGTTACCAGTTTTCTGTGGGACCCTACCTTTTCTATATATTGTTTTCCATTTTGATTATCATTGAAATGCTTGAAAGACATAATTTGGAAGGCTAAAGAGAGTACTATTATGTTTTGCATTCATGTTGTTTTTCTATATGTCTTCTTCCTGATTCTGTTTTTCTTTAATTCTTTAAAAATTTCTGAACTGGATATTCAGTCAGTTCAGTTCAATTCAGTCACTCAGTCGTGTCTGACTCTTTGTGACCCCATGAATCGCAGCACGCCAGGCCTTCCTGTCCATCACCAACTCCCGGAGTTCACTCAGACTTGCGTCCATTGAGTCAGTGATGTCATCCAGCCATCTCATCCTCGGTCATCCCCTTCTCCTCCTGCCCCCAATCCCTCCCAGCATCAGAGTCTTTTCCAATGAGTCAACTCTTCACATGAGGTGGCCAAAGTACTGGAGTTTCAGCTTTAGCATCATTCCTTCCAAAGAAATCCCAGGGCTGATCTGCTTCAGAATGGACTGGTTGGATCTCCTTGCAGTCCAAGGGACTCAAGAGTCTTCTCCAACACCACAGTTCTTGATATTAAACTAGGAACATACTGTGTTCAAAAAAATGCAGAACTGATTTATAGAATGAAGCATGACTCATTAGAAAAGACCGTGATGCTGGGAAAGACTGGGGGCAGATGGAATGGATGACAGAGGATGAAATGGTTGGACGGCGTCATCAACTTGATGGACATCAGTTTGAGCAAGCTCTGGGAGTTGGTGATATGGAAGCCTGGCATGCTGCAGTCCATGAGGTCACAAAGAATCAGACACCACTGAGTGACGGAACTGAGCTGAAATTGCATTGATAAAATTTAGCTTTGTTAAAATAAAAATTAAAAAGGCAACACTATTGTCTTGTTAAAGTGGTTAAGTTCATTCTTTGAGAATATTCAGAGTAGCATAAATACAACTGTCCCCTTATGTGGTGGAACCGGTCCAAGCTCAGGGCACTAAGAAGGATGTCTCAATGGTGTTTCAGGCTTGAACCACGACCATGATATATGAATACACATTGACATGTACAGATGTGTGTTGCTAAAAGTAGTGTGAAGACCCTTCTTTAGCCTTAATAAGAAATTATAATATCAAATGTGTTGCTAGAGAACCATTAGTAAAGCTAGTAACTGATTCCCTTTGATTTCCCTTGGTTCCGTTACACAGGCTGAAACCAGGAGAGGGCAAAGCACAAGGAAGCATGCAAAACCAGCACACGTCATCATATTGGCTGAGAGCAAATGCTTGTGTGTGAATAGAGCTAGCACGTGAGTCAAAGGGTGCCCCTTATGAAGGCTGTGTGTGAACTTCCTGTGTGTGACTCCGTCCTGTTCTGGTTGAAATTCCTTGTTATGACAGCAATATAGAAGTAAGTAAATATTTTTTCAAGGAAAATTTTTGAAGTTCAGATATGCACAGTGCTGTATAACAGATTTCAGCATGTGTTGGTGTGGTAGTTTGTGCTACATCAGATTACTTTTTGTCCTTATTACATTTTTCAGTCAGAATCCCAGGTCGAACAGTAAGTTTTAACCAAGGTGAGTATAAGAGGTTTTTAATGTTTTCTTGTTAGGTCTGTACACTATTATCTAGGTATTCAATCAGCAAACTTAGATTTTTATTCTGTTTATCTTGTTCCAACTACATTTCAGGCCAAAACAGGCATTGGATATATTGACCATCTCATCACACTCCTGTTATTATCTCCTCTCTCCCCTTGCCAAAACAAACCAGGGTTTAAAGTTTGATTATTTAATAAACCCCAGTAGTAATTATGTCTTTCAGAAATATAGTGTTATAGAAACACTGTGGACTGGTATATTTTAATCCATAAACAACTAAAGATAAATCTGAATTCTTCTGAAAGAGCATATATATATATACCTTTTTTGGGTTGAGATAAAAATAAAACTCTGAATAATCATAAGTCAGATAGTAAGGTGTTTATAATATTTGGAACTCACTGTCTCTATGTAGCACACATAGGGAATTTTATAAGACACTTTTTGGTCTTCAGGCAGTGATCAGAAAGATTAAAGTGAAACAAAGACATAGTGATGGAGCTTGATAGACAGCTTTTTCAGGGAGAATTTGTGTTTGAGGCTTGGCATATATGAATAGGAAAAGAAGTACCTGTAAGTAAGGTAGGGTAGAAATGGATACTTACGCAGACTCAGAATCCACTGACCTCCAAGCTCTCACTGTGTGACACTTTACAAGATATAATTAAATAAGTAGGGGCGGGGGGTGGAAATGCCCAAACATAGATCAGAAAAAAAGAGAAGGAAGTATTTCAAGCCAGTAAAAACTGTGGGATGTGTGTGAGAAAGAATGAGATACAAAATAACTGAAGATATTTGACGACAACAGAGAGAGTCTATTCCAGTGCTTCAGGGAAAGATGATAAAATAGGAGTATCCCTTCCATCTTGGTAGTAATAACAAATTATTCAAAACTAAAACAAGTAACATTTGAGAGCAGGAAAGATTTTGAGGGTCATTGGAAATATTAGTTTTCTTTGGGCTCCACAATGGAAAATAAATTATTTCCTACCTCTCAGTACATCAAACCTAAATATCAAAGGTTATGGTCAGTGTGTGCCATCTACTTTAGGGTGAAGGAAATTGGACCAGGTTGCAAAATTTATTAACAACATGTTTAGGCCCAAAATTCTACAAGTGTTCTCTATTTCTGAAAACATGGAGAAAAGGAGAGACCAATTTCTTTTGGGATATGAGGGCCCTTCCCAGGTGGTTCAGTGACAAAGAATCAGCCTGCCAGTGCAGGAGGTGCAGATTCAATCCCTGGGTCAGGAGGATCTCCCAGAGGAGGCAATGGCAACCCACTCTAGTATTTTCGCCTGGGAAATCCCATGAACAGAGGAGCCTGGTGGGATACTGTCCAGGGGATCACAAGGAGTCAGACACGACTTACTAAAAAGACAGCAGCAACACGAGGGCTCTAGGATATAAAGATAGAAAGACAAGAAGTTGGGTAGAGTTAGAAGAAATGACTATAAATTTAATTGTCCACAAGAGATGAAGGTTATTTCACTAAACATATTCCATTCTAAATTCAGCAATGACATACACTTGACTTAGAAGAGAAATGCAAATAAAGGTATTTAAACTTGACTGGAATATTGAACAGGGGAAGGAAGCATTTTTGTCCTAAGAGGCAGGGTAGCCTTGGTGTGAACCTAGCGCTTTTAAGAACCTCCTATGGCAGTCCTGGCCTTCCCTGGTGGCTCAGATGGTAAAGCGTCTGCTTGCAACGCAGGAAACCTGGGTTTGGTCCCTGGGTCGGGAAGATCCCCTGGAGAAGGAAATGGCAACCCACTCCAGTAGTCTTGCCTGGAGAATCCCATGGACGGAGGAGCCTGGTGGGCTACAGTCCATGGGGTCGCAAAGAGTTGGACACGACTAAACAACTTCACTTCTTTCTTATCCCCTAAGATCATGGGACCAAGGAGGATATGCAAAAAGAAAAGTATCAGTGAAGGTGCCTTGTGAAAGTGGATATGGATTGACCTTTGGAAATTTCCTCCACCTCAAAATAGATGGCACACACTGACCATAACCTTTGATATTTAGGTTTGATGTATTGAGAGGTAGGAAAGACAATTTACTTTCTATTGTGTTATTTCCTGAGTGGAAACTTCTACTTCACTTCAAAGGAAATGTTTTTTGTTGTGTCCTTAATAGCCTCTAACAACTTTACCTGTGAGAAAAGGAATTCCTAATTTTTTGCAATAGATTCATAAAAACCTATTTTTCTATATATATTTGTGCATGGTAAGCTGTATCCTTGGTGTGCTAGGTTTCAGGATATAGACTTGATTTCTGCTTCTATTTTTGTATATGGTGAGCAGATTAAATGCTTCCCAGTAGGAAGGAGTTCTCCTGCCAGTGCAGGAGATACTGTATACACAGGTTCAATTCCTGGTTCGGGAAAATCCACTAAAGGAGGAAACGGAAACCCATTCCAGTTTTCTTCCCTAGAAAGTCCAGTTGGTAGAGGAGCCTGGTGGGATTGTGCCCTGGTGCAGTCCATGGGATTGCCAAGAGTCAGACATGACTGAGTATGCATGCATGCATGAACAGAATAAGGGTAGATCTTTCTGTTATGCCTAGCCCTGGCTCACTCTCTTCATCTCAGTTTATCAGTCTCTGGGTAGTCTAGCTCTATCATGAGACATGAGCTCTATCAGTTTAAGAGAAAGATTCAGGGTTCTAACCTGTTGTACCAAACTTTTCAATCTGTATTGGTAAGTAAGAAGCTTTTCAAGAGAGTTGTGAAAAAATATACCTTGAATATTAGGGGTAATGAGATTTTCTTCATGAGCCTAGGGGAGTTACCTTTTATTCATGTGTAGTCATTAATTATTGATTGATTTGTATACAAGTTTGTCTAAAATTTAGAGCTCGAAAAGAATATCTTTCAGTCCTCTCCACACTCAAATCCTAATATTGATGCCATATGCCTATATATTGTGCAAGATTTTTCCGTTTGACTTGAACTATTTTGATAAGGACCAGAATCTAGCTAGAACCCAACTGTCAGATAAGAAGGGTTCCCAAATTTGAGAGGAAGCATTTCTCCTAAAAATTCTGAAAATTTTATAGAAGGAATTATAAGTAACATTGAATATTGCTTACTGAATAAGTGATGTTTTACTCAAGGAAAATATTCGCTTAGTTATTCCTTACAGTATACTTAATAAGATATTTACATGTATTTTTATTGAACAAAAATTATCTCACTGCCAACTAAGGTTCCTCATTAGCATGATATGTTTTATTTATTTATTTTTTCAATAGCTCATGGTAGCAAACTGAGAAGTATGAGAATATGGACCTATTTCTAAAGATTAGTAGCTTTGGAGAACCATTTCAGGAAAAAACCAAAAAAGATCTTTTTATCCTTGAAAAATGTACTTTTAAAACCTTAAATCATTTTTCTAAGAATCTTCACAATACAATATATAACATTGTGATTTTGATTAATATTTAATTGATTAATGTATTACTTTTTATTGGAGAATTGTATTAATAAGATACACATGACAGGTTTGCTAGTTGCTTCTGAGGAGCTGAACCTCTTTCATACACATTTGTAAGATGGGATTGGTAGCAATGAATTTCCTTAATTTTTGGCTGTCTGGTTAATTTATTTTTCCTTCATTTAAAGGATACTTTTTCTAGATAAAGAATTTTCAGTTGATGCTTTTATTCTTTCAGCACTAAATATTTCAGTCCACTCTCTTGTTGCTTGTGTTATTTCTTATGAGAAGTGGGCTACACTCCTTATCCTTGATCTTCTGCAGGTAATGCATTTTTTCCTCAGGCTTCTCTCAAGTTTTTCTCACCTTTGATTTTGTACAGATGGAATAAGTTATGCCTAGCTGTTGCATTTTGCCATAATAATCATGCTGGATATTTTCTCAGCTTCTTGGGTCTGTGATTTGTTTCATGTCACTACATTTTTAAATTTATTGATCATTACTGCTTCAGATATATATATATATATATTTTTTTTTTTCTTTTTACCTCTCTTCTCTCTCTCTCTCTACTCCTTCTAGTATTTCAATTATGTGTGTGTTACAACCTTGAAAATTGTCCCACATTCTAGGATGTTCTGCTGGGTATTTTTCTTCTTTTTGCTCTTAGCATTTTAGTTTGAAGTATTTTTCTTGAACTATCTTAAATCTCACTGAGTCTTCAACCGTGTCTGGCCTGCTAATGAATCCATCAAAGACATTCCCTATTTCTATTACACTTCTTTTGATTTCTAGCATTTCCTTTTGATTCTTTCTTAGGGTTTCCATCTCTGTGCTTGCATTACCCATCTGTTCTTGCATGTTGTCTACTTTTTTCATTAGTGCCCTTAACATGTTAATTATAGTAATTTTAAATTGCCTGTGTGGCCCTTACAAAATCTGCATCATTATGAGTCTTGTTCTGCTGATCTCGCTATCTTTTCAGACTGTGTATATATGTATATATATATATTTTTTCTTGCATTTGACGTGCCTTGTAATTTTTTGTTGTTGAAAGCCAGATATGTTGCATGAGTAATATGTACTGAGATAAGCCTATTAATGTGAGGCTATATGCTAATCTGGCAGGAGTTGAGCTATATTTAATGTATGCTATCTTTCTGGATGTCAGAGGCTTCAAAGTCTTCTGGAGTCCTTGTTTATATCCCCTGTCTTAACTTTGGGCTTTCCTAAGTACTCTTCCTCAAAGAGTGTCTGCTTCTTTTAGTTCTTTCAGCTGTAAACCCCCAGTTGTTACACTGGTGTTCCAGCTGACTTAAGTTTTAAAGTATGAGGATGGGAAACCATTCTATGATATCATAATTTAATCTCAATCTTTTAGTGAATCTAATTTACTATTATGACCTTTACAATTGTTTCTCCAGTGGTAATTTTTTTTTGTTAGCTGTCCTTTGCTAGTGAGACAAGAATATTCAATGGGGAGGAAGGCCCTCCCCAGAAATAATAAAGCTCTGGTCATGTCTCTTATCCTGGACTGTCACTCTTGTGTGTGAAAAAGGCACTTGTTATATTTCATATGATTACTATTATCCTTGCCCTGTCAGAGTCCTGAATGATCATTCTTAGTCTTTACCATAAGAACTCAGTGGGGTTCTTGGAGATAGAAGCCATGAAAATTGAAAGGTATCCATAAAACTTCCCCACAGAAGTTTCTCCCCTCACATATTATAATCCATACTCAGCCTCCAGGAATTCGTCAAAATCACCACTTCAGTGATCCTACAAGGTTTGGCTTTAGCAATGTCTACCCCAAGAAGTAGATCTTGACAGATTTACCTCCCTCTCTGTTTTGCAGTAATATTTGCTCTTCATTCTCAATTCTCTGATGTGTCTAAGAAAAGTCATTGATTTCCAACTTTTTAGCTTTTTTTAATTTTAGTAATAAAACAGATGACTTCCAAGGACTTTGCATGTTGGGAATAAACCCAAACAACCTTCTATATTATTCTTAACTTTGGGCTTTCCTAAGTACTCTTCCTCAAAGAGTGTCTGCTTCTTTTAGTTCTTTCAGCTGTAAACCCCCAGTTATTACACTGGTGTTCCAGCTGACTTAAGTTTTAAAGTATGAGGATGGGAAACCATTCTATGATATCATAATTTAATCTCAATCTTTTAGTGAATCTAATTTACTATTATGACCTTTACAATTGTTTCTCCAGTGGTAATTTTTTTTTGTTAGCTGTCCTTTGCTAGTGAGACAAGAATATTCAATGGGGAGGAAGGCCCTCCCCAGAAATAATAAAGCTCTGGTCATGTCTCTTATCCTGGACTGTCACTCTTGTGTGTGAAAAAGGCACTTGTTATATTTCATATGATTACTATTATCCTTGCCCTGTCAGAGTCCTGAATGATCATTCTTAGTCTTTACCATAAGAACTCAGTGGGGTTCTTGGAGATAGAAGCCATGAAAATTGAAAGGTATCCATAAAACTTCCCCACAGAAGTTTCTCCCCTCACATATTATAATCCATACTCAGCCTCCAGGAATTTGTCAAAATCACCACTTCAGTGATCCTACAAGGTTTGGCTTTAGCAATGTCTACCCCAAGAAGTAGATCTTGACAGATTTACCTCCCTCTCTGTTTTGCAGTAATATTTGCTCTTCATTCTCAATTCTCTGATGTGTCTAAGAAAAGTCATTGATTTCCAACTTTTTAGCTTTTTTTAATTTTAGTAATAAAACAGATGACTTCCAAGGACTTTGCATGTTGGGAATAAACCCAAACAACCTTCTATATTACAGTAATTCTCTCATTTTTTAAACTAAATATTTGAGGTTGTATTATGAAGGATCTTCTTTTCCTCAAAAAATGAAATGCATTGAATATATTCTAGATATTTCACATTCATGAGGAGAGGTTATTCTGTACATTTTGAAGTTGCATAAATATTACTCCTTTAGATAGAGTAGGTAATGAGAGATCATCCTGTTAGTCAAAATCCAAGTGTAAATTTAGATCATAATTTTAAATTACTTATTCTTCAAAGCTGACATAATTTTAATTTACAATGTGGACTCAAGAGTGAAAGAACACTGAATAACCTACTGATCCATAAAGACACATTTTCAAATTTTACATTAGACAAAGTGATACAAAAATTTTCAATATTTGTATGTTTAATTCATCAGTGTTTTAAAATATTTGTATCAGTTAAGAAGTGTATTCAGCCAACTTATTTATTTAAAAAGTGGTATACATCTCACAAGAAGGACTTATTGCAGGTGTCTATGAGTTCAGTTCAGTTCAGTCGCTCAGTTGTATCTGGCTCTTTGTGAACCCATTAATCGCAGCACACCAGGCCTCCCTGTTCATCACCATCTCTCGGAGTTCACTCAGATTCACATCCATCGAGTCTGTGATGCCATCCAGCCATCTCATCCTCGGTCGTCCCCTTCTCCTCCTGCCCCCAATCCCTCCCAACATCAGAGTCTTTTCCAATGAGTCAACTCTTCGCATGAGGTGGCCAAAGTATTGGAGTTTCAGCTTTAGCATCATTCCTTCCAAAGAAATCCCAGGGTTGATCTCCTTCAGAATGGACTGGTTGGATCTCCTTGCAGTCCAAGGGACTCT
>SJYX01002068.1:59445-89592 GCA_006410675.1 Oreotragus oreotragus
GTGACAATATACAGCCTTGACGTACTCCTTTTCCTATTTGGAACCAGTCTGTGGTTCTATGTCCATTTCTAACTGTTGCTTCCTGACCTGCATACGGATTTCTCAAGATTAGATTGACTAGTTTTCTGTGAGTATGGTTTCAGTGTGTCTGCTCTCTGATGCCCTCTTGCAACACCTACCATCTTACTTGGGTTTCTCTTGCCTTGGGCATGGGGTATCTCTTCATGGCTGCTCCAGTAAAGCACAGCCGCTGCTCCTTACCTTGGATGAGAGGTATCTCCTTACCGCCGCCATTCCTGACCTTCAACGTGGGATAGCTCCTCTAGGCCCTCCTGCACCTGAGCAGCCACAGCTCCTTGGGTTGCTCCTCCTGGCTGCAGGCCCTGGCCTTGGGCGTGGGTGGCTCCTCCCAGCTGCCGCCCCTGGCCTCGGGCTCGGGGTGGCTCTTCAGAGTCACTGCCCTCGAGGTGGCTTCTCCAGGCAGCCCTGACCTATGGATCAGAAGAATCAATATAGTGAAAATGAGTATACTACCAAAAGCAATCTATAGATTCAATGCAATCTCTATCAAGCTACCAACAGTATTTTTCAGAGAACTAGAACAAATAATTTCACAATTTGTATGGGAATACAAAAAACCTCGAATAGCCAAAGCAATCTTGAGGAGGAAGGATTGAACTGGAGGAATCAACCTGCCTGATTTCAGGCTCTACTACAAAGCCACAGTCATCAAGACAGTATGGTACAACAGAGACTTCCCTGGTGGCTCAGATGGTAAAGTGTCTGCCTACAATGAGTGAGACCCAGGTTCAATCCCTGGGTCAGGAAGAAATCCTAGAGAAGGAAGTGGCAACTCACTCCAGTATTCTTCCCTGGATAATCCCGTGGATGGAGGAGCCTGGTAGGCCATAGTCAGTCCGTGGGGTTGCAAAGAGTCAGACATGATTGAAAGACTTCACTTTCTTTCACTTTCACGAAAGGACATCTACTCAGTTTTCTGAGTGTCTTCTATGTCTGCAGTCTCTTTGAAATATCCAAATCAAAATAATCCTTAAGCCCAAGAGGAATACTTTGGGGTGGTATATCCTGTTCCCCTTCAAGTATATGGATATATAAGGGGGGTCACATTTGCACTGATTCATGTTAATGAATCATGTGGCTGATTCATGTCGATGTATGGCAAAAACCACCACAATACTGTAAAGTAATTATCCTCCAATTAAAATAAATTAATTTAAAAAACAATATTTGTGTACTTTACTGTTCATTTGAATTTTAAAAATTTGTTCAAAATCTGGTATATTTTATCTATATTTTATTATAAAGAGATTGATTATATTTTAATTTCTTCTTTTGTAAATTTATTACATTGTATTTATTAACTTTTCTTCACAACTATTTTTTCTAGTTTTTTCCATATATGTAAATTTGATATATTTATATAGATAGACTATATCAATAAAGTGTAAAAATTTGTTTCACTTTAAGGGCAAAGCTTTGATGCTAGATAATGTTCAAATTGTCTCAGCTACTTATTTTCTTCATTTATAAAATTGGGATAATAATGATTTGGGATAAAATTGAGATAATAAACCTCCTTATAGAAATGTTGTAACTATTAATATATTTATATAAATATCTATAAAAGTAATGGCCAGCATATACTAATACTGTAAATTTAAAATTCTCTAAAATTCATATAAAATTCTTTATATTTTTACCATTAAATATGTGTAGGTGTATATACATTTATTTATATGTGTATGAGTGACTATATATCATATATATTATATATGTTTTTGCTTTTTTAATAATTTGGATAGGAGTATAAATAATATCTGAAAATGTCCATTTCTGGTTAAATGTATTGCTTAATCATTTTACCTTAATTTCTAAAACACAGATTTTCCCTTGTATTAGGGTTTTACATTGTAATTGTATTAAATAAATGCAAATAATTCTACAGTCAAATAATTTTGGAAAGTCTGAGTTAGACACTGTTCAAAAGGAATTTTAACTAAGTATAGGGCTGAGCCATTAATATGATATGGTGTATCGTGACTACGAAAATGGAGAATATGAAGTATGCAGCATCTCCCAGCATTTGTTTGAAAAGACTTTTTTCACGGAATATCTTAAATATTTGAGATCTTGTGAAAAAAATATTAGGAAATAATGTTCCAGGTGTAAATAGGCACATAAAAATACAGTAAATCAAAACTTAGTCTATGATATCAAAAATAGCTGGATTCAAAAGCTGTCACTGTGCATATTAACTGTGAACTTGGGCAAGATATTCATCATCTCTAAACTCCACTCACAGAGCAGATGATTGGAGTAGAGCAGATGTATTTCTTTTATTTATACTTTTATTTATACTCTTACATAGTTGTTACATTTATGAATATACCACAGTTTATGTGTTATATTGTTGCTTTTTGGGATGGATTCTATACTTTGATAAAATTGAAAGCAATTCTGTTTAAGATCGTACACGTGAAACTTACAGAATGCCCTAAACCAATGTAACCTCAATGAAAAAGTAAATTAACAAGAGAAAAAGGAGTGTCATCATGCATACTCCTATGCATGTCCTGCTGTGTAAGTGCAGGCATACCTAGGAATGGACTTGCTGGGTCATCATATGTGTATGTTAAGCTTTGTACTAGAGATATTACTGAACACTTTTTTCATGTGGTATACCAAGTTACATTTATACCACAGTATAGAAGATCTCCACTTGATATATACCTTTTATAGACCTTGTATTATACGAAAAACTTTTTCCATTCTAATGGGTGGTAAAGGGCATTCATTTCATTTCAAAAGTATATTTTATTGAATTATAAAATAGATCTATATCTTACATAAAGATTTATAATTATATATTATACTATATATATTTATATAGAGATATATGCTTTATATCTATGTTAAAACTCTACAACTCATAAGAGAACTCCATGCATTTTGAGAGAGTTGGCACATTCATATAAATAGCACCCAGCTCAATAAACAGAACATTATTATTACTTCAAAAGCCCATTTGTGCCCTCCAGTATTCACTCCTCTTCACAGAATAGCTGATATTCTGAAATTAGTATAGAAACACCAACTTTTTTTGTTTTGACGAAATATTTATTCCATCCTTTACTTTCAAATCTTCTGTATCTTTATTTTTAAAATATTTCCTATTAACTGCCTACTGTTTCTTTCAAGAAGAGATAAGCTTATTAACTTCTATTAGATTTAATAATGTAAGACTCCATAATAATAGAACCACCAAAAGGATAGTAAAAGAACATAATATGCTGTAAAAGGGAAAGTAAAATGAAATAATAAAAAACACTGGACTTAACCCAAAGGAGACAAGAAAGGAGAGAGAGAAGAAAAAAATAGACAAAGTTAGAAAAACAGAAACCACACAATATTCATGCCAAATCAGAATCCTAATGTATTAACGATTGCAATGAATTTAAATGGACAAAATATTCCAGTGAGGAGAGAAAAATCATTTATTCTCTATGTTGCTGTATCTGCTGTTGCCACTTTCCATCTAGACACGGTTTCTTCATGTTTCTTTTCCAGGGATGGCTTTCCTCTTGCTATGGACTTTGCGTTATGATATTGTGTCTGTCCTTACTTATTGTGTCTGTCTACTTATGGCTTCTACCTCCTAAAATATCACACTAAAGTTGCTTTTTTAGAAAGCTATGTGTAATGCCTATTTCCAAAAACAATGACACACTGAAAGATTGTTCAGAGGGCATTAATTATTGATTAAGTTTATCATCAATATAAAAATATTTTAAATAGATTTCATGGGAACTATGAGAAAAACATATTTGCACCTTCAGAGAAAAGGCATCTCACAATGAAAAATACAGAATGTGAATTTTTAACACTGTAAATAAATTGTATCTGTAATCTCAGATATGCAGATGACCCTAATGGCAGAAAGTGAAGAGGAACTAAAGAGCTTTTTGATAAAGGTGAAAGACGAGAGTGAAAAAGCTGGCTTAAACTCAACATTCAAAAAACTAAGATCACAGCATCTGGTCCCACCATTTCATCCCAAATAGAGGGGGAAAAACCAGAAACAGTGACAGACTATACAAATAATGTATTAACGATTGCAATGAATTTAAATGGACAAAATATTCCAGTGAGGAGAGAAAAATCATTTATTCTCTATGTTGCTGTATCTGCTGTTGCCACTTTCCATCTAGACACGGTTTCTTCATGTTTCTTTTCCAGGGATGGCTTTCCTCTTGCTATGGACTTTGCGTTATGATATTGTGTCTGTCCTTACTTATTGTGTCTGTCTACTTATGGCTTCTACCTCCTAAAATATCACACTAAAGTTGCTTTTTTAGAAAGCTATGTGTAATGCCTATTTCCAAAGACAATGACACATTGAAAGATTGTTCAGAGGGCATTAATTATTGATTAAGTTTATCATCAATATAAAAATATTTTAAATAGATTTCATGGGAACTATGAGAAAAACATATTTGCACCTTCAGAGAAAAGGCATCTCACAATGAAAAATACAGAATGTGAATTTTTAACACTGTAAATAAATTGTATCTGTAATCTCAGATATGCAGATGACCCTAATGGCAGAAAGTGAAGAGGAACTAAAGAGCTTTTTGATAAAGGTGAAAGACGAGAGTGAAAAAGCTGGCTTAAACTCAACATTCAAAAAACTAAGATCACAGCATCTGGTCCCACCATTTCATCCCAAATAGAGGGGGAAAAACCAGAAACAGTGACAGACTATACAAAGGTCTGTATTTTCAGACCTGTAGTTTTTCCAGTAGTCATGTATAGATGTGATAGTTGGACCAAAAAGAAAGCTGAGCAACAAAGAACTGATGTTTTCTGAAGAACTGTGGTGCTGGAGAAGACTCTTGAGAGTCTCTTTAACTACAAGGAGATCTAACAAGTCAATCCTCAAGTAAATCAGTCCTGAATATTCATTGGAAGGACTGGTGCTGAAGTTGAACCTCCAGTACTTAGGCCATCTCATGCAAACAGCCAACTCATTGGGAAAGACCCTGATGCTGGGAAAGATTGTAGGCAAGAGGAGATGTGGGTGACAGAGGATGAGATGGTTGGATGGTATCACTGAATCAATGGATGAGTTTGGGCAAACGCCAGGAGATGGTGAATGGACAGGGAAGTTTGGTGTGCTGCAGTCCATGGGATGGCAAAGAGTCAGACATGACTGAATGAACAACATCTCATATATGCATATATTTATATATCTTTCTATCTATCTACTTATCTATCGCTATCCTCTGTGTGTGGCAAACGTCCAAGATGTTAAAGCTAGATTTAGAAAAGGCAGGGGAACTAGAGATCAAATTGCCAACATCCACTGCATCATCAAAAAAGCAAGAAAGTTCCAGAAAAAAAAATCTACTTCTACTTTATTGACTACACCAAAGCCTTTGACTTTGTGAATGACAACATACTGTGGGAAATTCTTAAAGATAGGAATACCAGACCACCTCACCTGCCTCCTGAAAAATCTCCATGCAGGTCAGAAAGCAACAGTTAGAACTAGAAATGTATCAACAGACTGGTTCCAAATCAGGAAAAGAGTATGTCAAGGCTGTATATTGTCACCCTGCTTATTTAACTTATATGCAGAGTACATCATGAGAAAGGCCAGGCCAGATGAAGTGCAAGCTGGAATCAAGATTGCCAGGAGAAATATCAGTAACCTCAGNAAACAATATTTGTGTACTTTACTGTTCATTTGAATTTTAAAAATTTGTTCAAAATCTGGTATATTTTATCTATATTTTATTATAAAGAGATTGATTATATTTTAATTTCTTCTTTTGTAAATTTATTACATTGTATTTATTAACTTTTCTTCACAACTATTTTTTCTAGTTTTTTCCATATATGTAAATTTGATATATTTATATAGATAGACTATATCAATAAAGTGTAAAAATTTGTTTCACTTTAAGGGCAAAGCTTTGATGCTAGATAATGTTCAAATTGTCTCAGCTACTTATTTTCTTCATTTATAAAATTGGGATAATAATGATTTGGGATAAAATTGAGATAATAAACAACCTTATAGAAATGTTGTAACTATTAATATATTTATATAAATATCTATAAAAGTAATGGCCAGCATATACTAATACTGTAAATTTAAAATTCTGTAAAATTCATATAAAATTCTTTATATTTTTACCATTAAATATGTGTAGGTGTATATACATTTATTTATATGTGTATGAGTGACTATATATCATATATATTATATATGTTTTTGCTTTTTTAATAATTTGGATAGGAGTATAAATAATATCTGAAAATGTCCATTTCTGGTTAAATGTATTGCTTAATCATTTTACCTTAATTTCTAAAACACAGATTTTCCCTTGTATTAGGGTTTTACATTNATATGTGTATGAGTGACTATATATCATATATATTATATATGTTTTTGCTTTTTTAATAATTTGGATAGGAGTATAAATAATATCTGAAAATGTCCATTTCTGGTTAAATGTATTGCTTAATCATTTTACCTTAATTTCTAAAACACAGATTTTCCCTTGTATTAGGGTTTTACATTGTAATTGTATTAAATAAATGCAAATAATTCTACAGTCAAATAATTTTGGAAAGTCTGAGTTAGACACTGTTCAAAAGGAATTTTAACTAAGTATAGGGCTGAGCCATTAATATGATATGGTGTATCGTGACTACGAAAATGGAGAATATGAAGTATGCAGCATCTCCCAGCATTTGTTTGAAAAGACTTTTTTCACGGAATATCTTAAATATTTGAGATCTTGTGAAAAAAATATTAGGAAATAATGTTCCAGGTGTAAATAGGCACATAAAAATACAGTAAATCAAAACTTAGTCTATGATATCAAAAATAGCTGGATTCAAAAGCTGTCACTGTGCATATTAACTGTGAACTTGGGCAAGATATTCATCATCTCTAAACTCCACTCACAGAGCAGATGATTGGAGTAGAGCAGATGTATTTCTTTTATTTATACTTTTATTTATACTCTTACATAGTTGTTACATTTATGAATATACCACAGTTTATGTGTTATATTGTTGCTTTTTGGGGTGGATTCTATACTTTGATAAAATTGAAAGCAATTCTGTTTAAGATCGTACACGTGAAACTTACAGAATGCCCTAAACCAATGTAACCTCAATGAAAAAGTAAATTAACAAGAGAAAAAGGAGTGTCATCATGCATACTCCTATGCATGTCCTGCTGTGTAAGTGCAGGCATACCTAGGAATGGACTTGCTGGGTCATCATATGTGTATGTTAAGCTTTGTACTAGAGATATTACTGAACACTTTTTTCATGTGGTATACCAAGTTACATTTATACCACAGTATAGAAGATCTCCACTTGATATATACCTTTTATAGACCTTGTATTATACGAAAATTTTTTTCCATTCTAATGGGTGGTAAAGGGCATTCATTTCATTTCAAAAGTATATTTTATTGAATTATAAAATAGATCTATATCTTACATAAAGATTTATAATTATATATTATACTATATATATTTATATAGAGATATATGCTTTATATCTATGTTAAAACTCTACAACTCATAAGAGAACTCCATGCATTTTGAGAGAGTTGGCACATTCATATAAATAGCACCCAGCTCAATAAACAGAACATTATTATTACTTCAAAAGCCCATTTGTGCCCTCCAGTATTCACTCCTCTTCACAGAATAGCTGATATTCTGAAATTAGTATAGAAACACCAACTTTTTTTGTTTTGACGAAATATTTATTCCATCCTTTACTTTCAAATCTTCTGTATCTTTATTTTTAAAATATTTCCTATTAACTGCCTACTGTTTCTTTCAAGAAGAGATAAGCTTATTAACTTCTATTAGATTTAATAATGTAAGACTCCATAATAATAGAACCACCAAAAGGATAGTAAAAGAACATAATATGCTGTAAAAGGGAAAGTAAAATGAAATAATAAAAAACACTGGACTTAACCCAAAGGANTCTATTCTTAAATCTATACACAAAGGCATGTAAATAAATACTCATAGAAGCATTATTTATACCAGCTTTAATTACTCATTGAAACATTCTTTATACCAGAATTAAATTAATAACATCCCATATGCTCATTAAAAATAGAAGGGATAAATAAAATTTGTATATTCATAAAATGCATGAGAAATAATGACCTTATACTACAGAAAAACCTGGACATTGTTCAAAAAAAAATACAATGTTTAATATAAAGACCATATATAAAAAAATCCATACATACATTTCTATTAGTAATAAGAGCTTAGTAACATGCCATCTATTCCATATTTAAATATTTTACTTAACATCATGTCAGGTTTCTACATGAGAACTCATTGATTCTGATGGCATTTTGAAACACATGAAGTGAAAAGTGAAAGTGTTAGTCACTCAGTTGTGTCCAACTCTTTGTGACCCCGTGGACTGTAGCCAGACAGGCTCCTCCGTCCATGGAATTCTCCAGGCAAGAATATTGAAGTGAGTAGCCATTTCCTTCTCCAAGAGATCTTCCCAACCCAGGGACTGAACCCAGGTCTCCTGCATTGCAGGCAGATTCTTTACCTTCTGAGCCACCTGAAACACATATAATGATATTAAATAAAAATGAATTACCCCATAATAGAATGGAATAATTATCTCCCAATGCAAAGAGGGAAAGATCCAACTTTTGAAACAGAAATATGAACTTTGACAAATGAAGTTTATTAAGTGCACTGATGTTTGGCGAAAGATCTAGAAATCTTGAAAGATGGGCATTAGAGACACTTTGCTTTGAAAAAACATAGGTGCAGTGGCATGATATTAGTCATATAGCATTCGAAAGCATGTTTTGTGATACAACAATTGGATATGGAGATTGACTTCTAAAACCTAGGGATAAACATTCAGATCTTGATTTTGTACAGAATCTGAACTTTCTAAAAATTATGTTTCTCAATGATTGAATAGGCCTCCTACATGAAAAATGTGTGTCAACATGGGTGTTTTAGGACAAGGTCACAATTAAAGTAACATAGATGTGGCTTTCATGAATTTCCAAAGTGCTTTTCCAACCTAAAGTATTATGCAGGTATCTTTAAAAAAATCCTTTATTTGAATGAACTTCAAGCACTTTCACTGCTTTTGAGAATTTTCCCCCATGTTTCTTTTTGTTACCACACAGAGGGTTATTTAACCTTTTAAAGTAAAATATAAAACCAAATACACATAAAGACAAAATGTGGGGAATCTTCCCCAGAAAGTGCAGTAACATTGATGTCAACAGTATTGGAATAAATGGGGTGTGGAACTGTAGCAGTGCTAGTGTGCCGTTATGCTTTGGGTTTCTCTTACGTGTTCTGCTCCACGTATTTTAGGAGAGCTTAATGTGGGTGTTCCAGTTTAATCTCAGTAGATTGCTATGCATATTATTGTTACTAAATCTTGCTTTCATAATAATGTCTACATACGTGGCCTATTGAAAAGCAAGCATTTATATCTTCAGGAGAATAAATGGAAAGTCACAGATTTAGAACAATAATCAACTTGAATTCATGCTGCTAGCGCAGGTAGAGGTTTTTAATATAATCTCAGGCAGGAAAATCATTTCATGCGTGCTTTCTCAGTTGGGAGTTGAGAAGAGCATATGCACAATGGCAGACAGCAGCAACTAGCCTTTGGCTGCTTGAAAGATAAAGTCATTATTACCTGGGTTTTAAACCAAATGTTGTGCTGGATGTTGTCTAGCCTTATGCTTAAAACGCATACTGTGCTTTAAAAGTAAGGCTGAAAGTCACTGAAGTAAAACAGATAAATGAGAAAACTGCCATTTTACATTGCCTCTTCTTATAATAAGTGATAACTGATATTCCAAAAACATAGTTTGCCTTGAATTGAAATTATTTTTATGTTGAACAATTAATGACTTCATCAATGGGCATATTTTTAAAAGATAAGCTACTAAATAAGAGAAGGAAAATTAACGTTGTATATAGTACTTGCTCCTGATTGCTCTTTCACATTAAAGACTAGGAGTAGAATACTGTTTCATTTTACCTAAAAAATAAAATATGTTGATTGTCAGTAGTCATGCGTATGTGTTAGTCTCTCGGTCATGTCTGACTCTTTGTGACCCCATGGACTGAATAGCCCACCAGGCTGCTCTCTTTCCATGGAATTCTCCAGGCAAGAATGCTGGAGTAGGTTACATCGTCCTTCCCCAGGGGATCTTCCTATCACAGGGATTGAATCCAGATAGATTCTGTACCATCTGAGCTACCAGCGAAGCCTCAACAATTATATGCGTGTGTGTGTGTGTGTATGTATATATGTATATATGTGTGTGTGTATGTATATATATATGTGTGTGTGTGTATGTATATGTGTGTGTGTGTATGTATATGTGTGTGTGTGTATATATATACATATATATATATGTATATATATCTTAAACAGAACTCTATAACTCTGAAAATTTCCTAGAGTTATCCTCAGTATCTTTGGTGGATTTGTTCCAGGATGCCCATAGATTCTAAAATCCCTTATATAAAATGACATAGTACTTGCACACAAGTTATGCATACCTTCCTGTATATTTTAAATCACCTCTAAATTATTTATAACACCTAATAAAATGTAAATGCTTTGTAAATACTGCCAGTTCATGGCAAATTTGCGTCTTGCTTTGGAGTTTTTTTTAATAATATTTTCTGTCTGAGGTTAGTTGAATCTGTAGGTTGAGTCCATGGATATGGAGGGCTGGGCCATATTATTTATTAAATTTTTAACATGTGAAATTAACCTAAGAAAATAGAGTTGTCAAAAAGTTGTTACTATTTTGAGAGGAAGAGGTGAATGAAAATATTTTCATTTTGTCCATCAAAAAAAAAAAAAAAGCAGGAGTGATAAGTTACCTGCAATGTAAGCACATATTAGCAATCTTATGTTTAACTAGGAAAATTATACATATTTGTTTTTATTTATTTATTTCCATCCTAAGTTTAGAGATGTAAAAAGAAAACCATTCACACTGGCATAGGCCAAGATATAAAACAGTATTTTCTTATGAAGTTAGAATCTGTGTTCATTTTTTTTTCTTTTTTTATACTTAAAATTTTTTAATGTAAATTTATTTATTAAATTGGAGATTAATTACTTTACAATATTGTATTGGTTTTGCCATACATCAACATGTGTCCACCACTTTTTAAGGAAAAAAATGTGAAAGTGTTGATTATCAGCTGAATGACAATTTAATTTCATTTTTGTCAATATTCTTTATGTTTCGTATTTATGTTGTCAAATAGATGCTCTTTTAAATAACAAATGAATAATATTTTGTTCATATGGAAATTTTGTTCTAGCCATAACTTTGCTCTGCAAATTAAAACACAATGTTAAAAAGATGGCAAAAAATGTTGAAACAAATTTTGTAAAATGGCCTCTTGAACAAGTCATAAGGTTAACATGTAAGAAAAGTCTAATGATGTCTTAGGAATGTTGGTAGAAATTTGTGTGTGAGAGCTGGTATGAACAAAATCTTAAAAATACTGATTTCCTGCAGCCAAATACTTTCTTCAATATCTATTCTAATTAGGTTTTAATTAGTAAACAAACTTCGGAGAAGGCAATGGCACCCCACTCCAGTACTCTTGCCTGGAAAATCCTATGGACGGAGGAGCCTGGTAGGCTGCAATCCATGGGGTCGCAAAGAGTTGGACACAACTGAGCGACTTCACTTTCACTTTTCACTTTCATGTATTGGAGAAGGAAATGGCAACCCACTCCAGTATTCTTGCCTGGAGAATCCCAGGGACGGGGGAGCCTGATGGGCTGCTGTTTATGGCGTCGCACAGAGTCAGACATGACTGAAGCGACTTAGCAGCAGCAGCAGCAAACAAACCTAGATGTGATAATGTGGGGAGAGGGGTGAAGGATGATAATCACCTGTGCCAGCTAACAAATGTACAAATCTTATGGTTATTAAAAGTTGCACATATAGATTGTTTAACACTCACCATAAACCTAAGAGTGCTTTCCTGGTGGCTCAGTGGTGAAGAAACTGCCTGCAGTACAGGAGTCTCAGGTTCAACCCCTGGGACAGGAAGATCCCCTATAGAAAGAAATGGCAACCCACTCGATTATTCTTATTTGGGAAATCCCATGGACAAAGGAGACTGACTACAGTCCATGGTTTCGCAAGTGTCGGACACAATTTAGTGACTAAATCACCACCACCACCACCACCACCATATAATCCTAAGAAGGATTTAAGGTAATTCCCAATAAACAATAGAGCCACATAATGGTTGCCAATATTGAATTAGCAACCTTTATGTAGATTATATAATCACCATTTACAGCTAAAATAACATGGCTGAAAGCTTTTTGTCTAATACAGTGTAATGAGTTTGGAATAATGGCATAGAGCTGAGATTTCCTGACTACAGTGTTTTTTCACTCAATCATACATTCCTATAATTTAGATTGATAATGGCCCCTAATAAATCCCATTTCATTTAACTGTTACTTTAGACCTAAATGAAGGCCAGAAGATTGAAAGAGCATAGAAGGCATAATATTTTCATTTGCTTCAGTTTAAATATTGTTTGCAACTCAGAGTGACAACTAACATCATAGAGTTGTGTAGTGAGCCCAGTGCTTTGAGCTTGCTGTGAACTAGAGGAAGAATTTTCTATCTGTGGCATCCGTATCTCTGGTTTCACTTGAGACAGCCTTGGGTTAAAAAAGCTGCTTTGGAAAAATAACATGAAATACAGGATCTTATCTTTATCAATGTTGCCTTCCATTTTTCTAAGAAGATGATAATTTCTTTTATATGTTTGCAAATTCCACATATAATACAAAATCTGCTTTAAATAAATACATTCTTCATTTTCAGATCCAGAATGATTCTATTTTCCTGCCTTTAAGTTTTCCACCACAATTACCATGAACTGTCAAAACCAAATACACTACTAAGACAACTGAAGCTTTATGAAATATTTCACAGCAGTGTGATACTATAACTGACTTTGTCTGTCAGCACCATTCTTTTATTTCTCATAAACCCTTGCACTTGAGAGAAATAAAATGGTCTGCATCATTAATTTCTATGCCCAAATAAAGAGTTTCTCAGCAGGTTGCACATGAGCTATTTAAATTGAAGTGGTGTTAAGAAAGTCATTAATTATCCAGAAATGAATCTTAAGAATGTGAAAATTGCCTTCATGAGAGTCCATATCCTTTGAGAGGGGCTGGCTAAAAGCTAGACCATGATGTACCAGCACCAGCTAGGAAAAAAAAAAAAAAAAAGTATTCTTTGACACAGCCAGGAACTTTTGGCCATAGGTTAGCCATTGAAGGTGCTCTTAGGGTAAAGGGTAGGAGTGACACATGTGTAACACGTTTAATCTCTGTCTAACCAAAAGCCGTGAGTGGTATTGGCTGTGTACATATGAGATTAAATAAAAGATTTAAAATATACAAAGCAAGCACACTCATCAATTTATCTGGGATTCTTGGATAGTGTATTTTTTACCCTTTAGACTAATCAAGATTTGTAGTACTTAATGTTTGTCTTGTTATAAGCACTTAGCACATATTAATTCATGTAATACTAAAAATGACCACATGAACTAGGTATCTAATAAAGCTTCCATTTAACAAGTGAGGAAATTATAGCAGAGAGAAGCAAATTTATCTATCAGAGCTGAAATTTAGACCCAGGCAGTTAGGCTCTAGAATCTGTTCTTAATGTCACACAAGGATATATCATGGCACATCTACTTGCCTTAGGAGGCCTGAACTGAGGCTCTTTGGACCTAAGGACCACTTTACCAGTCTTTTGTGTCCAGCAAATCTCAGTTCTAAGCAGTAAACATTATGAATTCTCTGGTTAAAAATGATAATGTCCAGAAGAGAGTAATAGGAAATAATATACTTATGAAAAAGGCAATACCTGGGTTCCTTTGCCTTTTGATTTCATTTTTACTCATAGTTGTCTAATAAGAGTGGGAAGAATCTCTTTTGAAAACTTTTCTAGTTAGACCCCAAAACTCTTCTAGCTTAAAAGTGCTTTGTCAATTTGCTACTAAATGTTTTTTTAATCATTCTTTATTTTAATTCCTCTGACAGAAGTCTTGTAAAGAATATTCAGATATAATGAATATTTCACAAAGATATGATTTATTAGGATGTCTCTGCCTTTGCTTCAAAAATTATCCATCCTTCAGAAAGCAAATATACAAAAACTGCCTGCTGGTATAGTAACTAAACCAAATCGCCTAAAGGCAAACCCAGATTTCATAATAATTTCAGGGCCTTATAGACTATGAAAAAGATAGTCAATGTTCTATTAATATTTTATCTGGCAAAGGAATATAGTTCTAAGCTACCACATGTGGCTGTCAGAACTGTCAGGTATGCCACTGTAAAATTATTAAAAATTTAATTTTTTATAAGCTCCATATATTTTTATATGAAAATAAAATTGATTTAAGGTCTAGAGGTAAAGAAAATGCTTAATAACAGCTCCTTAGGGTACCTTACCAGTGCCACCAATTTTTTTTCTAAATATTCTCTCTGGCTGGTTACTTCTTCACCCTTAGTAATAACATGTGTGTATATATATATATATATGTGTNTGCTTTTAATATTTTTTTTTCTTTTTTTATACTTAAAATTTTTTAATGTAAATTTATTTATTAAATTGGAGATTAATTACTTTACAATATTGTATTGGTTTTGCCATACATCAACATGTGTCCACCACTTTTTAAGGAAAAAAATGTGAAAGTGTTGATTATCAGCTGAATGACAATTTAATTTCATTTTTGTCAATATTCTTTATGTTTCGTATTTATGTTGTCAAATAGATGCTCTTTTAAATAACAAATGAATAATATTTTGTTCATATGGAAATTTTGTTCTAGCCATAACTTTGCTCTGCAAATTAAAACACAATGTTAAAAAGATGGCAAAAAATGTTGAAACAAATTTTGTAAAATGGCCTCTTGAACAAGTCATAAGGTTAACATGTAAGAAAAGTCTAATGATGTCTTAGGAATGTTGGTAGAAATTTGTGTGTGAGAGCTGGTATGAACAAAATCTTAAAAATACTGATTTCCTGCAGCCAAATACTTTCTTCAATATCTATTCTAATTAGGTTTTAATTAGTAAACAAACTTCAGAGAAGGCAATGGCACCCCACTCCAGTACTCTTGCCTGGAAAATCCTATGGACGGAGGAGCCTGGTAGGCTGCAATCCATGGGGTCGCAAAGAGTTGGACACAACTGAGCGACTTCACTTTCACTTTTCACTTTCATGTATTGGAGAAGGAAATGGCAACCCACTCCAGTATTCTTGCCTGGAGAATCCCAGGGACGGGGGAGCCTGGTGGGCTGCTGTTTATGGCGTCGCACAGAGTCAGACACGACTGAAGCGACTTAGCAGCAACAGCAGCAAACAAACCTAGATGTGATAATGTGGGGAGAGGGGTGAAGGATGATAATCACCTGTGCCAGCTAACAAATGTACAAATCTTATGGTTATTAAAAGTTGCACATATAGATTGTTTAACACTCACCATAAACCTAAGAGTGCTTTCCTGGTGGCTCAGTGGTGAAGAAACTGCCTGCAGTACAGGAGTCTCAGGTTCAACCCCTGGGACAGGAAGATCCCCTATAGAAAGAAATGGCAACCCACTCGATTATTCTTATTTGGGAAATCCCATGGACAAAGGAGACTGACTACAGTCCATGGTTTCGCAAGTGTCGGACACAATTTAGTGACTAAATCACCACCACCACCACCACCACCATATAATCCTAAGAAGGATTTAAGGTAATTCCCAATAAACAATAGAGCCACATAATGGTTGCCAATATTGAATTAGCAACCTTTATGTAGATTATATAATCACCATTTACAGCTAAAATAACATGGCTGAAAGCTTTTTGTCTAATACAGTGTAATGAGTTTGGGATAATGGCATAGAGCTGAGATTTCCTGACTACAGTGTTTTTTCACTCAATCATACATTCCTATAATTTAGATTGATAATGGCCCCTAATAAATCCCATTTCATTTAACTGTTACTTTAGACCTAAATGAAGGCCAGAAGATTGAAAGAGCATAGAAGGCATAATATTTTCATTTGCTTCAGTTTAAATATTGTTTGCAACTCAGAGTGACAACTAACATCATAGAGTTGTGTAGTGAGCCCAGTGCTTTGAGCTTGCTGTGAACTAGAGGAAGAATTTTCTATCTGTGGCATCCGTATCTCTGGTTTCACTTGAGACAGCCTTGGGTTAAAAAAGCTGCTTTGGAAAAATAACATGAAATACAGGATCTTATCTTTATCAATGTTGCCTTCCATTTTTCTAAGAAGATGATAATTTCTTTTATATGTTTGCAAATTCCACATATAATACAAAATCTGCTTTAAATAAATACATTCTTCATTTTCAGATCCAGAATGATTCTATTTTCCTGCCTTTAAGTTTTCCACCACAATTACCATGAACTGTCAAAACCAAATACACTACTAAGACAACTGAAGCTTTATGAAATATTTCACAGCAGTGTGATACTATAACTGACTTTGTCTGTCAGCACCATTCTTTTATTTCTCATAAACCCTTGCACTTGAGAGAAATAAAATGGTCTGCATCATTAATTTCTATGCCCAAATAAAGAGTTTCTCAGCAGGTTGCACATGAGCTATTTAAATTGAAGTGGTGTTAAGAAAGTCATTAATTATCCAGAAATGAATCTTAAGAATGTGAAAATTGCCTTCATGAGAGTCCATATCCTTTGAGAGGGGCTGGCTAAAAGCTAGACCATGATGTACCAGCACCAGCTAGGAAAAAAAAAAAAAAAAAGTATTCTTTGACACAGCCAGGAACTTTTGGCCATAGGTTAGCCATTGAAGGTGCTCTTAGGGTAAAGGGTAGGAGTGACACATGTGTAACACGTTTAATCTCTGTCTAACCAAAAGCCGTGAGTGGTATTGGCTGTGTACATATGAGATTAAATAAAAGATTTAAAATATACAAAGCAAGCACACTCATCAATTTATCTGGGATTCTTGGATAGTGTATTTTTTACCCTTTAGACTAATCAAGATTTGTAGTACTTAATGTTTGTCTTGTTATAAGCACTTAGCACATATTAATTCATGTAATACTAAAAATGACCACATGAACTAGGTATCTAATAAAGCTTCCATTTAACAAGTGAGGAAATTATAGCAGAGAGAAGCAAATTTATCTATCAGAGCTGAAATTTAGACCCAGGCAGTTAGGCTCTAGAATCTGTTCTTAATGTCACACAAGGATATATCATGGCACATCTACTTGCCTTAGGAGGCCTGAACTGAGGCTCTTTGGACCTAAGGACCACTTTACCAGTCTTTTGTGTCCAGCAAATCTCAGTTCTAAGCAGTAAACATTATGAATTCTCTGGTTAAAAATGATAATGTCCAGAAGAGAGTAATAGGAAATAATATACTTATGAAAAAGGCAATACCTGGGTTCCTTTGCCTTTTGATTTCATTTTTACTCATAGTTGTCTAATAAGAGTGGGAAGAATCTCTTTTGAAAACTTTTCTAGTTAGACCCCAAAACTCTTCTAGCTTAAAAGTGCTTTGTCAATTTGCTACTAAATGTTTTTTTAATCATTCTTTATTTTAATTCCTCTGACAGAAGTCTTGTAAAGAATATTCAGATATAATGAATATTTCACAAAGATATGATTTATTAGGATGTCTCTGCCTTTGCTTCAAAAATTATCCATCCTTCAGAAAGCAAATATACAAAAACTGCCTGCTGGTATAGTAACTAAACCAAATCGCCTAAAGGCAAACCCAGATTTCATAATAATTTCAGGGCCTTATAGACTATGAAAAAGATAGTCAATGTTCTATTAATATTTTATCTGGCAAAGGAATATAGTTCTAAGCTACCACATGTGGCTGTCAGAACTGTCAGGTATGCCACTGTAAAATTATTAAAAATTTAATTTTTTATAAGCTCCATATATTTTTATATGAAAATAAAATTGATTTAAGGTCTAGAGGTAAAGAAAATGCTTAATAACAGCTCCTTAGGGTACCTTACCAGTGCCACCAATTTTTTTTCTAAATATTCTCTCTGGCTGGTTACTTCTTCACCCTTAGTAATAACATGTGTGTATATATATATATATATGTGTGTGTGTGTGTGTGTGTCTGTGTGTCTGTGTGTCTGTGTGTCCTATTCATTTGTGAATAGAGTTACCTTCAAATGAACACCTTTTATTTTCATGATATTAATATTATTGCATGGTCTCAGCTCTCCACAGTGATGTCAGACACAATTTGTCACAATCATTATTTACTATTTATAGAATATCCACTAGATGAACGCCATAAAGGGCAACAGAAATACCTAAAGCAAAAATGAAGATAAATAATTAATCTGTCTCCTTCTTTTGTGTGACTGATTTAATATCTGCCTATTCTCAGGTTGTGGCACACATCGCTCTTAAAAAAAAAAAAATATGCCATCAAAGGTCAAATTACAATTGTCCTATTGGTGCTTGTGACATTTCCTTATTCCAAATATGCATTATCATATGTTTATTTGTTTACAGATAATTAAAGTAGTGAATTAGTTGATCTTTTAGAATATACAATTAAAGATTTTGTTCTGACAGAGGTATAAATGTACATATGTTACATTTTAAGCGGTAAAAAATATTTTTAGAAACTTAAATGTTAATAATTTAAATACTGTTCATGTGGTTTTAAGAATTCTAGTTTGGGCTTTTAGTAATATTACTTAAAAGCACATAAAGTAGCATTACATAGAAGCACAACAAAAGAAGGAAAAAAATTCTGACAAAATTTTTTTGCTACAATTTGCTGGAACAGAATATGCTAAAATTATATTTCCCTTGGGTGGCAGTTCTCAGACTTTCATGTTCTAAAGGATGTTACCCTGAAATGTTTTGATTCATTTGGTCTGGGGTGTGGCCCAGTAATTTGTATATCTAAAAATTTTGGTTGATATTGGTACTGCTGGTGCTAGGAGTACTCTTGGAGCTATGATGTCTTAAGGGACTCAAGATGTAAGTACCAATTGTTCTAAGGCCTTGTTGAAATAAACATTCCCAGTAAAATCACAGATACTGATATTACTTAAGTAATCTGACACTATAAGAAGGAAAACGAAAAAAAAAAAATATAGTGTCTGAATGTGAGTTAATTAGAATTAATGTTTTCATGTCTTCAACATCTTTGGGTAAGAAAAGAAATTAAGTTAAATAGGTAAGATAAAAACACTGCTTTATGTATGTCATATTTCTAACATAACATAAGAAAAGTAAATTAAGTTGCATTAGGAAATGATTTTTTTAAAGTATACAGGCTTTGTGTTTAGATATTAAAACTGAAGTGAGATACTTGGTTACAGTTATTTTATGTTTATTATAGAATTTTTAAATAAAATTAACATGAACAATAAATGTGTGAGAAAAAGATATTGAAATAAGGACAATCGTTCAGTTTGTAAGATGGGTATTGTAAAAGAAATACCAGTCTAACAACTAAACCTGCACTGTAGAGATTGATTCCGCAGGTGGCAGGGTTTTTTAGTTACCAAATGTGCTCCATCCACAGGCTCTCTGCAGAATCTACCATCATAGGGTGTAGCTAATGTCAGTGCAATATAGTTGTGAGAAAGACCACTAGTAACCGCTCATGGATGGCCAATTCATTCTTAGCCACAGCAGGTTTCTTAAAAGCTATTAAGGTTTGTACTGACCAAGGGATCACTTAAATTTCCAAGAAAGAGCTCTTTAAATGTGCCACTTCTCTAGTTATGTGTAACACCATTTCAACTCCAACTCAATTATTCAGCACTTTTTTTTACTATCAAATTGAAAAGCTCTGACTTTTCTATTACCCAGCCACATATCTTTCTATTTTACTGGACAGGGAAATTCTAATACATCAATTTAATCATTCATAAATCGCTGTAGTTAGTTAAGTCGCTCAGTCGTGTCCGACTTTTTGCGACTCCATGGACTGTAGCCCACCAGGCTCCTCCGTCCATGGGATTCTCCAGGCAAGAATACTGGAGTGGGTTGCCATTTCCTTCTCTAGGGGATCTTCCCCACCCAGGGATCGAACCCAGGTCTCCCTTATTAGAGGCAGACACATTAACCTCTAAGCCACCAGGGAAGCCCATGCTACACTTGATCTTAGCCAAAAGGCGGAAAAGCGATAAGACCTGAGGAAAACAAGGACAATTTGCCTCTAACTTGAGTCAAGTCTAGACTGATTTATTCTTTTATTCTTTCATAAATTCATTTATTCAGTCTACCCAGATTTCATGAGTGTCTATTTCCTGCCAGTCTCCAATATACACAGTTGAGTACACATGGATGAATAACACAGTAGGACATCATGCTTCTTAACCTCAGTTAACCAATTGTTTCCTGGGGCAAAAGGGAAGATTACAGTTTAACAATCTGTTCTATTTTAGGCAGAAACACATGACTAATTCCAACTAACTGCTAATTCTTAGAAAAGTTTTGGTCATATTTGAACTAAACCATTTAACCGCTGTTATAAGATCATTCAAAGTCCTTTCTGCTGCCATTAAAAAAAAAAAAAAAAACCTCGGGAAATAAAAGGAACTGCTTGCTTATTATAAAAACATTGCATTTGAGGAAAAGATAACAATGTAATAGAAAATATACAATAATTAAAATGTATATGCTTTGTTGTTTCGTTAGGATTAAATTTGTTTTAATAAAACAACTAATACACAGTTTTGGATAACTCCAGGCAAGAATACTGGAGTGGGTTGCCATTTCCTTCTCTAGGGGATCTTCCCCACCCAGGGATCGAACCCAGGTCTCCCTTATTAGAGGCAGACACATTAACCTCTAAGCCACCAGGGAAGCCCATGCTACACTTGATCTTAGCCAAAAGGCGGAAAAGCGATAAGACCTGAGGAAAACAAGGACAATTTGCCTCTAACTTGAGTCAAGTCTAGACTGATTTATTCTTTTATTCTTTCATAAATTCATTTATTCAGTCTACCCAGATTTCATGAGTGTCTATTTCCTGCCAGTCTCCAATATACACAGTTGAGTACACATGGATGAATAACACAGTAGGACATCATGCTTCTTAACCTCAGTTAACCAATTGTTTCCTGGGGCAAAAGGGAAGATTACAGTTTAACAATCTGTTCTATTTTAGGCAGAAACACATGACTAATTCCAACTAACTGCTAATTCTTAGAAAAGTTTTGGTCATATTTGAACTAAACCATTTAACCGCTGTTATAAGATCATTCAAAGTCCTTTCTGCTGCCATTAAAAAAAAAAAAAAAACCTCTTTCTCATATTACATTTTTTAAATGGTCAGACTAGTTCTTCTTCTTTGATCTGACCATTTGCAAATTGTGTTTTTGAGACTAGTTTAACTTTGGAGAGCATGCTGTAGAATATATGTTCTTGAGAGTTAGTTTGTCCCACCTTGAACTTCATCTGGGGAAAGAGAAAACAATGGAAATAGGTGAGATGAGACTTCAAGCTTGGGTTTAGTATAATCATTGTGATCTGACCATTTGCAAATTGTGTTTTTGAGACTAGTTTAACTTTGGAGAGCATGCTGTAGAATATATGTTCTTGAGAGTTAGTTTGTCCCACCTTGAACTTCATCTGGGGAAAGAGAAAACAATGGAAATAGGTGAGATGAGACTTCAAGCTTGGGTTTAGTATAATCATTGTGTTTTGCAAACATTAGTTCAGCACTGATAATCTCCTAGATTTCAGACCCTGAAGTGGAGTGAGAAACCTTGGTGAGTAGAGGCTGATTTGCCTTAAATCTTGGAAAGTCTGAGCAGAAGGTTGTCTATGCTGACTTTCTGATTTGCATATTACTTTTCTTCTTCCCTATTTTTGTGAACAGAATAGGAGAATAGGTGCTTTAAGGTGGTGCCCCTGCCCCCTCCCTGAAAAATGTAGGAGTCAAATCAATTTATCATGCTGTGCTCAGAGTCCACTGGGATATATTCAAGAACCAAATAAAAGGGAAAATATTTCCAATATGATATAATCCTGGCTTTCCAGAAAATACAAAACTTTCAGAAACAAATCATGAAAATTTTGTCATACATCACATATAATCGATTTTATGTCATAATTTGGCGCTTTCCAGCTAGTGATAAAGTACGCATCTGTCAATGCAGGAGACAATCCCTGGGCTGGGAGGACCCCTTGGAGGAGGGCATGGCAACCCACTCCAGTATTCTTGCCTAGAGAATCCCATGGACAGAGGAGCCTGGTGGTCTACATTCCATAGAGGTGCAAGGATTCGGACATGACTGAAGTGACTTAGAACAGCACATGTGTCATAATTTAAAAAGCAAGACATAAGATAGAAGAAANGGAGGAGGGCATGGCAACCCACTCCAGTATTCTTGCCTAGAGAATCCCATGGACAGAGGAGCCTGGTGGTCTACATTCCATAGAGGTGCAAGGATTCGGACATGACTGAAGTGACTTAGAACAGCACATGTGTCATAATTTAAAAAGCAAGACATAAGATAGAAGAAAAAAATTACTATAAAATGGTTTATATGACTACACTGAAAACAGCATGATGTGGTAAATACTTAGATGTTATCACATTTGTGTATTAAAGATGAATTTAAGTATAAAGAGACTTCCTAATCTAAAACACCTGTCATACAAAATGAAGTTTTATAGAAGTACAAGTATTACTATCACTATTTTATTAAAAATCTTTCAGTGGCTTCAGTTTTGTCCAATATGAAAATCAAAAATATGACCATATCTTAAAAGGACCTGATGGTACTCAAAGTGTCTGTATTTCTGCCTTACCTCACAGTCCCACCCAATGTGTTTATCTCCATCTTATGTGTTTCTAGTTATGCCAGCCTATTTCGCTTTAGAATTTACCCCAGGATTCTTCCCTTATCAGGAATTTGCCCATATTGTCATCTTTTAGTAGAATTCTATTACTCCATTGATCACCATTTTTTCTTTGCTTAGCTAATAAAATGTATTTATGTACCTCTAATACTTAGTGCAATGCTTGCTAAGTTCTCATGAAGTCTATGTTAAACAAATAATATATTTGCTTATGCCATTGCTGATAGTCCCTAAGTCATGTCTGACTCTTTGCAACCTGATGGACTCTAGCCCACCAGGCTTCTCTGTCCACGGGATTTCCCAGGCAAGAATACTGGAATGAGTTGACATTTCCAATATTTGTGTACATGTATGTGTAAAAATATATACATATATGTATATATGTATCTATATACTTTTCAGTGATCAAAAATACCGATTAGTCTTTAAAAATCTCAACTTTTATATACAGTTTCCTAGGTTCAAATCCATGCTCCATTACTTTCTAGCTATGAAAGTTTAGGCTGTTACCTCATTTATATGTAAAATGTGGCCAGTAACATACCTATTAGTTTTATGTAATGTGTTTAAAATGATGTCTAGTAGGTGTTCAGTGTTCAATAAATAATGGCTATTATATGATGATGAAAGCACAATGCTTACTTTTTATTATGGTTTTCTATCTACTTCAAGGCTTGGTCATGTCTTCTTATATCATCTCCAAAAATATTACAGTTTTTCTCTGAAGTAATTATAACCATTCTAATTACATATTATAGACATCAACTATTTACTGTCTTGCAAAAAATATTGAGAGACCCATACAATCATTAATCCTATTTATTTTTGTCAAAAATATTAATATGTCACTAATGCCTTACAGTCTCTACTGAGTCCTTAAGAAGTATATGTAATAGAATCATATGCATTGAACTTAGGTAGCCACAAAAATTCAAGGAATTCATAAATCTACCAATCTACCTTGATAATAATACTGAGATGTGAATAACTTGTATGTTACAATTTAATATTTTATAATAAAGTGAATAAATAAAAGGTATAGAAACTACTAAAAGTGATCAGTTTTAGGATAGTTCAGTAGAGAAAAAAATATTTATACAACATATGACTTTTCTGCCTAATCACTTCTTTTCCATTCTTAAGGTTGTATATAAGTCCCATGATTTTGTTTAATTCTGGATTGAATTACAATTTTTGCGTAAGCAACCATCCCAAAATTCAGCAGATTAAGACATTTATTACTCCCAGCTAGCTAACAGGTTGGCTGGGGACAGCTGATCTCAGCTCCCTCAACTGAGGCTGCCCTACTTTATGTCCTACTTCTCTTTATCCTTGAACCAACTTACTGATCTGAGCATATTATTTACAGTATGGTAAAAAAAAAAAAAAAAAAAAAAACTGGACGGATATTGTAGAAAGAATACTCCAGAGAGAGTATCAGAAGTGTGGAAACGTGGAAACTGGTTAAGATGCTATCTTGGCTATCAAAACAAGATAAAATGAGCATCTAAACTGAAAGAATTTGGAGGTATAAAGATAACTTGAGGANAAAAAAAAAAAAAAAAGAGAGTTTACCATCTTAACCATTTTTAAATGTAAAGTTTAGTAATATTTATTATATTCAGATCTTCAGAACTTTCTCAGTTTGTAAATCTGAATATTAAATAACTCCCCTTTTCCCACTCTCCTGTCATCCCTAATAACCATTAACCAATAACTCTCTATTTCAATGAATTTGACTATTTGTATACTTCACATAAGTGGAATCATACAGTATTTGTATTTTTGTGACTGGCTTATTACATTTAGCATAATGTTCTCAAGGTTCATCTGTGTAGTAGCATATGTTGAATTTATTTCCTTTTTAAGGCTGTATAATATTCCATTTTGAATATATCATATCATTTTAAATTAAATTTATTCATACAAGGTGGATATTTTGGTTGCCTCCACCTCTCAGCTATTGTGAATAATCCTGCTATGAATGCTACTGCTAAGTCGCTTCAGTCGTGTCCGACTCCGTGTGATCCCATAGACGGCAGCCCACCAGGTTCCCCCGTCCCTGGGATTCTCCAGGCAAAAACACTGGAGTGGGTTGCCATTTCCTTCTCCAATGCATGAAGGTGAAAAGAGAAAGTGAAGTCACTCAGTCATGTCTGATTCTTAGCTACCCCATGGACTTCAGCCTACCAGGCTTCTCCATCCATGAGATTTTCCAGGCAAGAGTACTGGAGTAGGGTGCCATTGCCTTCTCCAGCTATGAATAAAGATATGCAAATATTTCTTCAAGACTCTCCTTTCAATTATTTTGTCTATAAAACCAGAAATGGGATTGTTGTAAAACAGTGTAGTTTTCTTTTTAATTTTTTGAATGAGCTTCATACTGTTTTACACAGCATTTGCAATATTTTATAATCCAAAGCATTCTAATTTTTCCACATATTTTCAATATACATTATTTCCTGTTTTATTTATAGTAGCCATCCTACTAATAGGTATGAGGTGATGTTTCATGGTGAGTTTGATTTGTGGTTCCCTAATAATTAGTAATGTTGTACATCTTTTCATATACCTATTGTCCATTTGTGTATTTTCTGTGGAGAAATGTCTATTCAAATCCTTTGTGCATTTAAATATTAAGTTGTGTTGTTGTTGAGCTCTAGAAGTTATTTGTATATTCTGGATATTAATCTCTTATTAGATATATGACTTGCAAATACATTCTCCTATTATGTAGATTGCTGTTTCATTCTTTTGATTGTGTCATTTAATGACAAAGGTTTGAAGTTTAATGTAGCCCCATTTGGTTGTTTTTACTTTTGATTTCAGTACTTTTAGGGTCCTGCCCAAGAAATCACTGACAAATTCAATATCATGAAGATGTTCTCAATATTTTCTTTTAGGAGTTTTATATATTTATTTCTTATATTTAGATCTTTAATCTAATTGGAGTTAATTTTTATGAACGGAATGAGATAAGATTGAAATATATTCTTTTACATGTGGGTATCCAGTTTTCCTACTAACATTTCTTTAAGAGGTTGTCCTTGCTTCAAGTGACTACTCTTGGTACATTTATAGAAGATCATTTGACCCTATATATGATGGTTCATTTCTTAAGTCTCTGTTTTTTCCTATTGGTCTAGATATCTGCCTTTATGCCAGTAGTACACTGTTTTGATTTCTGTACACGTAAATATGTTTTAAAGTCAGAAAGCATGAGTTTTTCACCTTTGTTAAACTTTTCTTGGCTACAGTGGGAGAAAAAGGAAGATACATCCATTGGAATGCAGTTCCAAAAAAGAGCAAGGAGAGATTAGAAAGCCTTCTTAAGTGACAAATACAAAGAAATATAGGAAAACAATAGAATGGGAAAGAATAGATATCTCTTCAAGATAATTAGAGATTCCAAGGGAACATTTCAAGCAAAGATGGGTGGTATGGACCTAACAGAAGCAGAGTATATTAAGAAAAGGTGGCAAGAATACACAGAAGAACTATACAAAAAAGATCTTAATGACCCAGTTAATCATAATGATGTGATCACTCACCTAGAGCCAGACATCCTAGAATATGAACTCAAATGGGACTTAGGAAGCATCACTATGAACGAAGCTAGTTGAGGTGATGAAACTCCAGCTGAGCTATGTCAAACCTTAGAAGATGATGCTGTTAAAGTGCTGTAAGCAATACATATGCCAGCAAATCTGGAAAACTCAGCAGGGCCACAACACTGGAAAAGGTCGGTTTTCATTCCAATCCCAAAGAAAGGCAATGCCAAAGGATGTTCAAACTACCACACGATTGCACTCATCTCACATGCTAGCAAAGTAATGCTCAAAACTCTCCAAGCTAGGCTTCAAGAGTACATGAACCGAGAACTTCCAGATGTTAAAGCTGGATTTAGAAAAGGCAGAGGAACCAGAGATCAAAAATTGCCAACATCTGTTGGACCATAAGAAAAGCAAGAGAATTCCAGAAAAATATCTACTTCTGCTCTGTTGACTACACCAAAGCCTTTGACTGTGTGGATCATGAGGAGCCGATTATACAGAGTGAACTAAGCCAGAAAGAAAAACACCAATACAGTATACAAACTGTGGAAAATTCTTAGAGATGGGAATATCAGAGCACCTTACCTGCCTCCTGAGAAATCTGTATGCAGGTCAGGAAGCAACAGTTAGAACTGTACATGGAACAACAGACTGGTTCCAAATCAGGAAAGGAGTAGTCAAGGCTGTATATTGCTACCCTGCTAATTTAACTTATATGCAGGTGCATCTTGAGAAATGCTGGGCTGGATGAAGCACAAGCAGGAATCAAGATTTCCAGGAGAATATCAATAACCTCAGATACGCAGATGACACCACCCTTATTGCAGAAAACTAAGAAGAAATAAAGAGTCTCTTGATGAAAGTGAAAGAGGAGAGTGGAAAAGTTGATTTAAAGCTCAACATTCAGAAAACTAAGATCATGGCATCTGGTCCCATCACTTTATGGCAAATGGATGGGGAAATAATGGAAACAGTGAGAGGCTTTATCTTCTTGGGCTCAAGAATCACTGCAGATGGTGACTGCAGCCATGAAATTAAAAGATGCTTGCTCCTTGGAAGAAAAACTATATTTTACATAAAAGCTAGACAGCATATTAAAAAGCAAAGACATTCGTTTGCAAATAAATGTCCACATAGTCAAAACTATGGTTTTTCCAGTAGTCATGTATGGATGTGAGAGTTGGACTATAAAGAAAGCTGAGCACTGAAGAATTGATGCTTTTGAACACTGGTGTTGGAGAAGACTCTTGAGATTCCCTTGGACTGCAAGGAGATCCAACCAATTCCTCCTAAAGGAAATCAGTCCTGAATATTCATTGGAAGGACTGATGTTGAAGCTGGAACTCTAGTACTTTGGCCACCTGATGCGAAGTACTGACTCATTTGAAAAAAAAAACCCTGATGCTGGAAAAATTGAAGGCAGTAGGAGAAGGGGATGACAGAGGACAAGGCATTGAACCACCAAGGTTCGATGGCATCACCAACCTGATGGACATGAGTTTGAGTAAGCTTTGGGAGTTGGTGATGATAGGGATGCCTGGTGTGCTGCAGTCCATAAGGTCGCTCTGAGTCAGATAAGACTGAGTGATTAGACTGAACTGAAGCGGAGCCCATAAATATACATTTACATCTAATCCAATTCTATTTTCACATAACACTCTACCATTTTGTGAGTAGTGTGAGTATCTTGTAATAATGAAATAATATTAATCCTTCCCTTCTGTTCCTTGTGTTATTGTTGTCATTCACTTCATTTTTATACAAGCATATATAAATATAGATATACATAATTGAACACATTCTTGGTATTACTATTTTGAATAAATTTTATTTGTTAGATTAATTAAGAAGAAGATAAATAAAGGTTTTATTTTAAACTTTCACTTCTTCCTTTCTCAATGCTATTTCTTCCTTGATGTAGATCCAAGTTTCTAATCTATACTGTTTCCTTTTACTTGAATAAACCTCTTTAAGCATTTATTGCAAGGCAATAAATGGGAACAACACCTTCTATTGGGAACAACACCTTCAATTTTTGTTGGTTGAGGAAGTCTTTAACTTAATCTTCATTCTTTAAAGGGTAATTTTACAAGGTACAGAATTCTAGATTGCCTCTTTTTTTCCTTCCACTTAATACTTTATGAATACTTCACTGTCTTGTTGCTTGTATAGTTTCTGATGGGATGTTCAATAAAATTTTAATATTTGTTTCTTTATGGTTAAGGATATTTTTCCCCTCTCACGTATATCAGGATTTTTATCTTTGATTTTCTGTAGTTGAAAATGATATGCATAGGTGTACTTTATTGAAATTCATTCTGCTTGATGTTCTCTGAGTTTCTTGGATAAGTAGTTTGGTTTCTGATATTAAATTGGGGAAATTCTCAGTTATTATTATTTCAAATAAATCTTCAATTTCTTTCTCTGATATATAATATGGTGTTTCTATTATGAATATGTCACACCTTTTTCAGTTTTTTTCACAATCTTTATATATTTTCAGCTATTTTTACAGTCTCTATTCCTTTTGCTTTTTGAGGATTCCATTGGTATATCCTCTCGCTCAGAAATTTTCCTCAGCTATGTCCAATCTAATGATAAATCCATCAAATGTATTCTTCACTTCTATCACAGTGATAATTTCTTTTTAGTTCTTTCTTAGGATTTCCATCTCTGTACTTACTGCTATTGCATGCTGTCTACCTTATCTATTAGAGCCCCTGGAGTGTTAATCACAGTTGTTTTAAATACCTAGTCTATTTTCTTTCTCACTGAACAAGATGTACTGGGTAAAAAGAACTGCTGTTAAGTAGGCCTTTCATAATGTGGTGGTAAATTTATAGGGGAAGGAAAATAATTTTATAATCCTGCAGTTAAATATCAACTTTAAAATAAGACTGAATTATGACAATTCATAACAATTTCTCAGTTTTTTTTTTTTTTTCACTTTTTCTTAGGTTGGATAGGATGGCTTGAATGGGCTGTAGTTGGATATTTCCCTTTCTCCAAGTCAGTTAGGCTCTGATACTACTCCATCAGGTTAGGTTCTTGTGAAATACTTTTCCCTGAAGGCAGGCCTTGTGAAGACTAAGAGAGTGCTCTGGCATATTTCAAAAAATTTCCATTCATCTCCTCCTACCAGAGCAGTGGAGGTTTCTTTTCTAATATTTACCATGAAAACTCTGCTGTGCTCCTAGGGATGATGTTACAGTATTGTGGGGTCTCTTCTATGACAGATTCTCCCAAGAGGTTTTAGCTCCTAGACTTGTCTATACTGAGCCTCCAGCAATTCAGTTACCCTGACATTGTTTTCTGTGCCTGTTTCTGGTTTCAATTTGTTTCTCTGCTCCAGTAAGCAATGATCCCTCATATTAGCCTGTCTGTCTCTGCAGGTAGCAGTATGTCCTGTGTTCTCACTTGTCTTATGGAGCTGAGAAAAATTGTTGATATTTCAGTCTATTCAGCTTTAACTTGTTAAGATAAAGTGGTGACTTCCACTCTGAGTCCTTATAAGTGGAAACAAAACCAGACTCAACAGTTTTATTTTCTTTCTTAATTCTGCTCACAAATTGGCCTGTTTTTTT
>SJYX01002068.1:89652-106441 GCA_006410675.1 Oreotragus oreotragus
TCACCAACCTGATGGACATGAGTTTGAGTAAGCTTTGGGAGTTGGTGATGATAGGGATGCCTGGTGTGCTGCAGTCCATAAGGTCGCTCTGAGTCAGATAAGACTGAGTGATTAGACTGAACTGAAGCGGAGCCCATAAATATACATTTACATCTAATCCAATTCTATTTTCACATAACACTCTACCATTTTGTGAGTAGTGTGAGTATCTTGTAATAATGAAATAATATTAATCCTTCCCTTCTGTTCCTTGTGTTATTGTTGTCATTCACTTCATTTTTATACAAGCATATATAAATATAGATATACATAATTGAACACATTCTTGGTATTACTATTTTGAATAAATTTTATTTGTTAGATTAATTAAGAAGAAGATAAATAAAGGTTTTATTTTAAACTTTCACTTCTTCCTTTCTCAATGCTATTTCTTCCTTGATGTAGATCCAAGTTTCTAATCTATACTGTTTCCTTTTACTTGAATAAACCTCTTTAAGCATTTATTGCAAGGCAATAAATGGGAACAACACCTTCTATTGGGAACAACACCTTCAATTTTTGTTGGTTGAGGAAGTCTTTAACTTAATCTTCATTCTTTAAAGGGTAATTTTACAAGGTACAGAATTCTAGATTGCCTCTTTTTTTCCTTCCACTTAATACTTTATGAATACTTCACTGTCTTGTTGCTTGTATAGTTTCTGATGGGATGTTCAATAAAATTTTAATATTTGTTTCTTTATGGTTAAGGATATTTTTCCCCTCTCACGTATATCAGGATTTTTATCTTTGATTTTCTGTAGTTGAAAATGATATGCATAGGTGTACTTTATTGAAATTCATTCTGCTTGATGTTCTCTGAGTTTCTTGGATAAGTAGTTTGGTTTCTGATATTAAATTGGGGAAATTCTCAGTTATTATTATTTCAAATAAATCTTCAATTTCTTTCTCTGATATATAATATGGTGTTTCTATTATGAATATGTCACACCTTTTTCAGTTTTTTTCACAATCTTTATATATTTTCAGCTATTTTTACAGTCTCTATTCCTTTTGCTTTTTGAGGATTCCATTGGTATATCCTCTCGCTCAGAAATTTTCCTCAGCTATGTCCAATCTAATGATAAATCCATCAAATGTATTCTTCACTTCTATCACAGTGATAATTTCTTTTTAGTTCTTTCTTAGGATTTCCATCTCTGTACTTACTGCTATTGCATGCTGTCTACCTTATCTATTAGAGCCCCTGGAGTGTTAATCACAGTTGTTTTAAATACCTAGTCTATTTTCTTTCTCACTGAACAAGATGTACTGGGTAAAAAGAACTGCTGTTAAGTAGGCCTTTCATAATGTGGTGGTAAATTTATAGGGGAAGGAAAATAATTTTATAATCCTGCAGTTAAATATCAACTTTAAAATAAGACTGAATTATGACAATTCATAACAATTTCTCAGTTTTTTTTTTTTTTTCACTTTTTCTTAGGTTGGATAGGATGGCTTGAATGGGCTGTAGTTGGATATTTCCCTTTCTCCAAGTCAGTTAGGCTCTGATACTACTCCATCAGGTTAGGTTCTTGTGAAATACTTTTCCCTGAAGGCAGGCCTTGTGAAGACTAAGAGAGTGCTCTGGCATATTTCAAAAAATTTCCATTCATCTCCTCCTACCAGAGCAGTGGAGGTTTCTTTTCTAATATTTACCATGAAAACTCTGCTGTGCTCCTAGGGATGATGTTACAGTATTGTGGGGTCTCTTCTATGACAGATTCTCCCAAGAGGTTTTAGCTCCTAGACTTGTCTATACTGAGCCTCCAGCAATTCAGTTACCCTGACATTGTTTTCTGTGCCTGTTTCTGGTTTCAATTTGTTTCTCTGCTCCAGTAAGCAATGATCCCTCATATTAGCCTGTCTGTCTCTGCAGGCAGCAGTATGTCCTGTGTTCTCACTTGTCTTATGGAGCTGAGAAAAATTGTTGATATTTCAGTCTATTCAGCTTTAACTTGTTAAGATAAAGTGGTGACTTCCACTCTGAGTCCTTATAAGTGGAAACAAAACCAGACTCAACAGTTTTATTTTCTTTCTTAATTCTGCTCACAAATTGGCCTGTTTTTTTTTTTTGTTTGTTTGTTTTTTGGGCTTACCTCTGTCTTGTAGAACCTGACTATACATGGTCAAAAAAAACTAGTTGATGCAACAACCTTTCTTAAGTCCTTTTGTTTTTTTGAATGTGGATAAAACAGGTTTCTACTTTCCAAGTAGACATTAAAAAAAGGTTTCTACTTTTCAAGCCTCCAGTAATAGTTTTATTGTTGTTGTTTTTTTTTTTCCTATCTTTACAAGCTTGTCACTTTCAAAGCCAGTGCTACATATTTTAGAATCTTATTTTGATAGGACCCTATTTCTAGTTGCCACTTTTAATAATGGTTGACTGTTTAGGCATAACAAAACTTCTCAAATTCAACTGGAGTTTAGTTGATCTAGGATGTATTCAGTTGAAGTGTATCTGCTCCATACTTTGCTTTTATAATTCTTGAACCAATGGGCTAGACTATGCATGCTTATCTTAGGACAATGGCAGAGGTTCAGGAGAGCAAGATCAATAGTACATGGATTTTTTTAAACCCTTTTGTCTCTTCACACCTGCTATACTCCACCTGCAAATATGAACAACAAGACCAATTCTAAATAAAGCTTGCTTTGTGCTGTAACTTCTGCCCACAGAGGTGGAAGATGGTTGAAGTAAATATTTCTGAATAATTACCTAATCTGCAACAACTTAATCCACATTTGTACAGATGCTTTTAAATAAAATTTTCATTTATTCCCCTTTTTGTCTCTCAATAAATACACATAGTTACTACTAGCACATATGCAAATTAGGAAAAAAGGATTCTTTCTTTTGGTTTTATTACCAAACTCAGGTTTGGCTTCTTGCCACTCAGAAAGCCAGTAATTTGAGATAAAGTGTCAGTAGAAAGGAAAGGTGCTTTAATTAGAAAACTGGCCATCTGGGGAGATGGTGGACTCATATCCAGAGTCCAGCTCTGAAAATTCTGCCCAGCCATGACAGAATTTGAAGGGAAAAGTAGTAGGAAGAATCTCAGTGAACCACTGAGTCAGGAGGTTGGGTTCTGCTCTAATCCCCATTGCATGAGGACTGGCTGACTCTTCAGACGTTACCTTGCCCCAGTGATCTGCCTGCAGGATTCCTTAGGGTGCTATTGGACATAGAAAACTAATCATTGTTTAGCTACTTAATTCTGCATTCTTACTTTTGTCTAGAAAAAGTTAAGAAAGGCATGGTGTGCATTCAGCAGGGCCTAAATCAGGAATTAGGTTAAACTGCCTAGTGATCTTACTCCTATGATTATATTCCTTTAAGGTTAGAGAGGAATAGAAATGGCAAACAGGAAAGGGGCAGAAGAGCTGCTTTCAGTTCCCCACTGTCAGACATTATTCCATTTCTATTGGATTAGAGGTGACGCTCCATTTTCTATAACTTCTTCACGGAGACAAAGGCGCTATACTCTCAGAGTAAGATATCAACATTGGTCTGTAGTACCTTTTTGCGGACAGTTTTTTCTACTGTCTTACATATGCAGGCAGAGCAAGTTACAATTAATTTGTGCACAAGATATGATTATTATAAGCAATAATGTTAATCCATGCTCTTCACACCAGTTCTTGGAATTGTACCAGCCGTGAATGCAATGTGTGCATGTTAAGTTGATTCAGTCATGTCTGACTCGTTGTGACCCAATGGACTGTAACCCAACAGGCTCCACTGTCCATCGTATTCTCCAGACAAGAATACTGGAGTGGGTTGCCAAACCCTCCTCCAGGGGATCTTCCCGACCCAGGGATAGAACCTGTATCTCCCTGGATAGGGAAGATCCCCTGGAGGAGGGCATGGCAACCCACTCTAGTATTCTTGCCTGGAGAATCCCACGGACACCACTTAGCTTATGTCATGGCTACCATCGAGTCATCATACAATTAGCTTTCTCCCTCCCTCTCCCTCAGTTACAGTTATAGTATCTGTAAAACAACTCAAGAATATGCATCAGACTCTGAGTCTGTGACTCTATTGTCCCAATCATTAATTGGTCAGTTTGGTACTTGGTAGGGGGAGGGGGCCTGCCAGGTTCTGCTCAGTTTCAGATGGATGCATTTCTAATGTGCAAGGTTTCATAAGTAAAAAGAGTTAAATTTTAGGTCATTCTTATCCTTTCCTTTATAAGTCTTCATGAATTGAATGAGTGGCACCACTAAATACAGATACAGCATACAAATCTAACAACAGAATTTACAAGTGTATTCTTAAAAAGTCATAGCTTCCTAGACTTAAGACTTGTGATATGTAAATTCTTATACCATCTTCTCTAAACTGATTTTTTTTTTTTGCATCTGAATCACCAATAATGCATTCAAAATACGATCTTTTACATTGAGAGAACATTATGCTTTGTTACTATGGAAACTATCTGCTCTTCCTGAAAAGCTTTCTTTTTTTTTTTCCTCTCTCTGCATGTTTTACCCCTCAAATTCCTTGGCTGACATTTTGTGTCTGCCTTTGCTCTGATTTTGATTGAGTGGAGTTTTATGACCCTCATATGCCTAGTATAATCATTTCTTTGATGTGAAACTTTGCTTTCTTTTCCAAGAAAGAAAGATTTAAGTAATCATTTGTCATTTATTTCTACCATCTCTTTAATTTTTAGATAGCAAAATGTCACATCTAAATAAATCTTTCAGAAGAATAAATATTTAAGTAAATAAAATAATTGCTAGTAATTGGACATAGACTATATGATCATCTTCACTCATTATTTAGAACTAATATAGAACATAAACTGGAGCCTTTAACTTAGCCAACATAGCCCCTGAAATCTGTGATTTTCCCTAAGGATTTCATGAGTGATACAAAAATTGCCAATAAATTGTGCCAATGGACAGCTTAAAGGATTCAAGACACTCCAAGTGTTAAAACCTAAGAAAGCTTTAGCGGAGTGTTTTGTCTATAAAAAGAGAGCTGACTTGGGAGTAAGATGAGAGCAATATGTCCATCAATGTTTTTAGAAAAAAAGAAAAGTGAAGCCCTTACTACAATGTTTAGTGATGAAACATGCGATCATACTCAGAATTTGAAGACTGTTTTCAGTTAGGAATTAATCAAGAATTCATGAGCCGTGAAATTTTGATAGGGATAGGGACAAGATAGAAAGTGTCAATAATCCATATTTCAATGGGGTTGGGATATGCCTTTTAATTATTCATCTATATTTTTGGCTTGGTGACTTGCTATTTGGAAACCAAAAGAATGGCTTCTGATGCTTATCATGGTTAATTTCATGTCAACTTGGCTAGCCTATGTTATCCAGTTGGTCAAACGCTAGTCTAAATGATGCTTTGAAGGTATTTTATAGACATGAATAACACTTATAATCAGTCTAAGTAAAAGAGATTATCTGCAATAAAGTAAATAGGTCTCATGAAAAGTGAGGTTTTCAAGAGAAAAAGAAGTTCTGTCTCAAAACTGTAACATAGAAATCTTACCTAAATTTGCAGTCTGTCAGTCTGCACTATAAACTTTGGATTTAACACTGAATTTCCATTCTGCCAACCTGCCATTCAGATTTTGGACTTGTGGGTCTTCAGGATCACCATCAGTCAGCTCTTTAAAATAAATCTCTTTCTTTATATACTTATACTCATTGGTCCTATTTTTCTGGAAACTTATTAAAGGAAATATATTCTGACAGTTGTTAAACTGGTAAGGAAGACTTAGACTATTGTATTAGGGGAGAAAGATCAGACTCAGTTCCAAATACAACAAAGACAAGTGGGAATTTATGGCCAATGAGCAGGGTGGGTGGGTGTGGAGGTCACTGAATGGAAAATTATTACTAAGAGAAACCAAGGAGGGTATGATTCTTGCTAAGCCAATTTAACAGATTTTTTCTAAAAGCAAGTCAGGGTGATCAGATATCAAGGGTTGGGAGGATTCTCACTAAACCGACTCAACAGAATTCTTGTTGAAACTAGATTTGGCCAGGACACAGAAGTCCAAAGTTGAGACTAAGTTGAAAAGAAGGCTGACAGAGGCATAAATAAAGTGGTCACGGAGAGAGGCTTTGTGAGAACAATGATTACTATAGTGAGTGCTTTTCAAAGTTATCTGCTGTTACACATCTAAAAAGCCTAAGTATATTTTAGTCACCTTGTTGGGAGGGCATAAAATATGATATGAAATGTAAGTTTTATTTTAAAAGTTTGTGTATATGTACTAAAGATTTGAGAATTCCAACTCTTTTGCAAATAACTGGCTAAACAGAGATATTTTAGCATCTGTGGAAATACCTACTTGTCCACAATGAATAGAAATTTAGCATCTATGAGAGTAAATGTAGGATAATTTTATTCATTTTCAAGCAGAGTATATTTTAGATCTATGATCCAAGTTTTAAATTTATTGTGTAGAATGGAAAATGGTGTTCTCTTTCTTATTATGTCAAATAATAGCATTGTAAATTATGAAATATTTCTTTAACTGGCAGCAGCTGGCTTACTGCTATGTAAAGTGCAATCTCAGCTACATACATTATTTTGAAATTCCTAGAGTTGGAACTGAAAATAAGAGCAGATAAAACTTTATTAGCAAATACACAAAAATGTACTCATTAAAATATAGGCACAGTAAGTGCTGCCATTGTAAATACTCCTGTCTGCATTACTATCTGTAACAGTGAACCATTTTTACTATCAAGATGAAGAGGTAATAACAGTGTCAAGAGAGCCTATGTAAATGAATCTCATAGGCATTGTAACAGCACATAATAGAAATGACTTTCTCACCTGGTAAATGACTTTCTAAAAGGCCAGTAGTGGCACAAATTCAATTATTGCAAATCTGTGAGTTTCTTTCCTACTAGTTAGTATGTCTTTTTTGTTTTCTTGATAATAAGAAAGTGTTTCTAAAGTAGTAATGGAGAAAAAATTACAGATGACTGATTTAAGGAAGTGAGAAATGGAATATATCTTATATTGCAAATATGCCACTCTCCTTTGAAGTAATGGGGGTGATTTCTTAGATAACAAATGACCAAGAAGCATCATGTGCATTTATTATATTAGGTTTTAAGAGAGTACAGAATAGATGAATTTTTTTGTCAACTTGGCACTTTCCTGTACAGCATTTCAGTTCCCAAGTGTTTGCTGAAAAATAACAGGTCTTTGTAAGTGATATGCAGTGAAGTTGCCATCCATAGGACTTAAGCAGGTTACTGTGAAAAACTGCATTAAAAAAATAAACCTTAAAATTCATCCACCTTTACACTACAAAAAAGTAAACATGTTTAACATATTAATATGCATCAGGACCTCCAAATAAATTTAACTTATAAAATTTCAAAGACTTTATTTTTTAACCAGACCTTTTCATGATACTAGTGCCTATAGAATTAAATGTTACAGACTGTATTATTGTACCAAGTATTGGCTCCCTTGACTATAGGAAGATGACTTGTTCCTACCAGGCATTATGTGACAGGCAGAATCTCATTGTAAAAGGAGAATTTATTCTTGTCCCATGGACAAGTCTTGGACATAAAGCTCATTTTGTCCAATATAACGTGGACAGAAGTGATGAAGGAATAGTTGGAAGCTAGGCTATAAGAAGCATCTCATGGATTGTCCATGTCCTTTTCCTCTGCCAAGAGGTCACGATAGAGGTAATTCTTTTAGTCTGTATCATAGAATGAATTGAAATCTGGAACAGAGCCACAAGAAACCCTCAAAGGGCATGTACAATGAGAGAAAATAAACTCCTCTTGTAGATTGCTAAAATTTGTGTGGGTTATTTTTTTTACCACAACTTAATTTAGTAAATCTGTTGGCTGCATATGCTTTGAGAGGAATTCATCCTAAATGAATGTTTTTATACTACATTGGAAAAAAATTTACAAATTTAATCTTTGAAGTGTAACCACTATAACTGCAATCATTGTGTGAATTTATCTTAGTATATTAGGCTCCAGTTATCATACAGTGTCAAAAAGACACACTCTGGCTTTAAGTAACTTAAGGCAAATATAGAACATCAGTTTTGAACAATGGGAGTACATTATATAGGTATAGACTTTTATAAACTATATTCTTTACATATTAAATATGAACATTATAAAATTATATCTATTAATAAATATTCTGTATCAATACTGAAGATTATTGCTTCCTTAATAATAATTACTTAACATGATATAGCAATAGAGCTAGGAAAACTGTCTAAATGTTACTAATTAACAAAACTATTATATATATGTATTTGTAAGTATATTTTAGTCACCTTTTTGGGAGGGCATAAAATATGATATGAAATGTAAGTTTTATTTTAAAAGTTTGTGTATATGTACTAAAGATTTGAGAATTCCAACTCTTTTGCAAATAACTGGCTAAACAGAGATATTTTAGCATCTGTGGAAATACCTACTTGTCCACAATGAATAGAAATTTAGCATCTATGAGAGTAAATGTAGGATAATTTTATTCATTTTCAAGCAGAGTATATTTTAGATCTATGATCCAAGTTTTAAATTTATTGTGTAGAATGGAAAATGGTGTTCTCTTTCTTATTATGTCAAATAATAGCATTGTAAATTATGAAATATTTCTTTAACTGGCAGCAGCTGGCTTACTGCTATGTAAAGTGCAATCTCAGCTACATACATTATTTTGAAATTCCTAGAGTTGGAACTGAAAATAAGAGCAGATAAAACTTTATTAGCAAATACACAAAAATGTACTCATTAAAATATAGGCACAGTAAGTGCTGCCATTGTAAATACTCCTGTCTGCATTACTATCTGTAACAGTGAACCATTTTTACTATCAAGATGAAGAGGTAATAACAGTGTCAAGAGAGCCTATGTAAATGAATCTCATAGGCATTGTAACAGCACATAATAGAAATGACTTTCTCACCTGGTAAATGACTTTCTAAAAGGCCAGTAGTGGCACAAATTCAATTATTGCAAATCTGTGAGTTTCTTTCCTACTAGTTAGTATGTCTTTTTTGTTTTCTTGATAATAAGAAAGTGTTTCTAAAGTAGTAATGGAGAAAAAATTACAGATGACTGATTTAAGGAAGTGAGAAATGGAATATATCTTATATTGCAAATATGCCACTCTCCTTTGAAGTAATGGGGGTGATTTCTTAGATAACAAATGACCAAGAAGCATCATGTGCATTTATTATATTAGGTTTTAAGAGAGTACAGAATAGATGAATTTTTTTGTCAACTTGGCACTTTCCTGTACAGCATTTCAGTTCCCAAGTGTTTGCTGAAAAATAACAGGTCTTTGTAAGTGATATGCAGTGAAGTTGCCATCCATAGGACTTAAGCAGGTTACTGTGAAAAACTGCATTAAAAAAATAAACCTTAAAATTCATCCACCTTTACACTACAAAAAAGTAAACATGTTTAACATATTAATATGCATCAGGACCTCCAAATAAATTTAACTTATAAAATTTCAAAGACTTTATTTTTTAACCAGACCTTTTCATGATACTAGTGCCTATAGAATTAAATGTTACAGACTGTATTATTGTACCAAGTATTGGCTCCCTTGACTATAGGAAGATGACTTGTTCCTACCAGGCATTATGTGACAGGCAGAATCTCATTGTAAAAGGAGAATTTATTCTTGTCCCATAGACAAGTCTTGGACATAAAGCTCATTTTGTCCAATATAACGTGGACGGAAGTGATGAAGGAATAGTTGGAAGCTAGGCTATAAGAAGCATCTCATGGATTGTCCATGTCCTTTTCCTCTGCCAAGAGGTCACGATAGAGGTAATTCTTTTAGTCTGTATCATAGAATGAATTGAAATCTGGAACAGAGCCACAAGAAACCCTCAAAGGGCATGTACAATGAGAGAAAATAAACTCCTCTTGTAGACTGCTAAAATTTGTGTGGGTTATTTTTTTACCACAACTTAATTTAGTAAATCTGTTGGCTGCATATGCTTTGAGAGGAATTCATCCTAAATGAATGTTTTTATACTACATTGGAAAAAAATTTACAAATTTAATCTTTGAAGTGTAACCACTATAACTGCAATCATTGTGTGAATTTATCTTAGTATATTAGGCTCCAGTTATCATACAGTGTCAAAAAGACACACTCTGGCTTTAAGTAACTTAAGGCAAATATAGAACATCAGTTTTGAACAATGGGAGTACATTATATAGGTACAGACTTTTATAAACTATATTCTTTACATATTAAATATGAATGTTATAAAATTATATCTATTAATAAATATTCTGTATCAATACTGAAGATTATTGCTTCCTTAATAATAATTACTTAACATGATATAGCAATAGAGCTAGGAAAACTGTCTAAATGTTACTAATTAACAAAACTATTATATATATGTATTTGTATCTACAACTATCATATATATATGTGTGTATGTGTGTGTGTGTGTGTATATATATATATATATATATGCCTACATCTTCAATCAAAAAGTGTTACTAAATTGCTGATAGTAACTCCATTCTCAGCCTCATCAAAATATTGTTAATCCTTCTGTTAATGGTTTATCATTGTCTCTGTGGTAAATCTTAGAGTCTTGGCTGGACACTCCAGGCATTATTTTTCTCAATCTAGTAGAATAAGTTTTCTCTTGTATTACTTTTCTGACTCTCATATTTTTAGCCAAACTAAAGTGATTTTCTAAACAATCTAGAGTTTTTGGATAAACTGCAAAAGTTATTTCTTAATACCAGATTTTAGCTTAGCATTTATTTCTTTATATCTCACTCTATATATTTATCCTTCACGTCTCAGTATTAATATGACCCTCTCAGTGAAAACTTATTTGATCCCACTAGCTGGAAGCAATAACTGCATGTGAAAATTAGGACTCCTGTAAGACTACTTTCTCCTTTGCATTTTAACTTTATGCAGTTGCCATCCATTCTGTAATTTCTTTAAGGGTAGCAATTGCTCTTTATATTACACTCATACTGGACTAGGTTTTACAGGTCAAGTTATATTTTCTACATATCCCATTATAGAATTCCACATTACATATGGTGTGTACTAGAGCATCTTGAATAAATGAATGAATAGAAGTTGTCATGTCCTGTTCAAAAATATTATCTCTTCTGTTGTACCAGTGAAAAGAGTCTGAGAATTTACTGAAACATAACGTCTCATACTGATTCTACTATTTTGTAGGCTAAAAATGAATTTCATAGGTGTGATATTATAAGTTATTTACACAAGGATTAGAAATTGATAGGCCTTTTCTGATATTACTAAGCATTTACATATGCTTCACTGAAATTACCAGATATAGAACACTTATTTTTTCATAATAATTGATCATTTAATTCCCTTGAAATGGATATAGAGGAATTTTATATATGCATACCTCTGAAACACTTTTCTTTGGCTAGCAATAGATTATAAAACATGTGGCATTCATTTATTGGCTTATTATAATTTTAGTATTTCTCTATACTTTGTTATTTTTCTGAAACAGAAAAATAGATTTTGCTAAATTTCTGGATATTTTCTTTTGCCTCATTTAACAAAATACCTTCAAAGAAAATCATTTATCTGACAATAATGGAAGGCAACAAATAACAGTGTAAGTTTTACATTCTACACTTTTGTTTAACTTTGCCTTTCATGGATATTAACATAAATATAACAGCACATATTGATAATACTCTGCCTCAAAGATACTAAGTGAAAATCTAGCCATATAAAAATTAAATGAATATACTTTATTAGTGTTGGTTTTCAATATTTGCTAATGATACTATAAAAATTTTACTCTAAGTTTTTTGCTAAATTATCAGATATATATATAAAAGAGATGAAAAAATTTTGATTTATATTTCTGTGACTAACACATTGTTTCAGCCAAAGTGAGGGTCCATTACTAGAATATAAAAGAAAAAATTATGAAATCATAACTGGACAAACTGAAAATCAAACAATGGAGAGCGAGGCAGGAGAAAAAATGAAAATTTAAATGGATTTTTATATTGAAAAGGAAGTAGTGACCAAAAAACCAGTTAGTACTCTAAAAGAGTACTCTTTTAGAAGGGAAGTTTGGAAAGAAATAGTCATGAAATTAACATCATTAGTAAACTTACTTTGTCCATTTCTCTAAAGGTAAAAAGAGGATTAGGGATACTGTCAGATTCTCCCTAGAGCTTCTTCTGAGTTTGCCTGTACCAGTTTTCTACGGCAGGTATACAAAGCACAACAACCTGGTGACTTAAAGCCACACCAACTTACTGTCTCACAGTTTTATAGCTTCAAAATCTGATACTGAGTCTCACCAGCACAACAACCTGGTGATTAAAGCAACACCAACTTACTGTCTCACAGTTTTATAGCTTCAAAATCTGATACTGAGTCTCNCAAAAAACCAGTTAGTACTCTAAAAGAGTACTCTTTTAGAAGGGAAGTTTGGAAAGAAATAGTCATGAAATTAACATCATTAGTAAACTTACTTTGTCCATTTCTCTAAAGGTAAAAAGAGGATTAGGGATACTGTCAGATTCTCCCTAGAGCTTCTTCTGAGTTTGCCTGTACCAGTTTTCTACGGCAGGTATACAAAGCACAACAACCTGGTGACTTAAAGCCACACCAACTTACTGTCTCACAGTTTTATAGCTTCAAAATCTGATACTGAGTCTCACCAGCACAACAACCTGGTGATTAAAGCAACACCAACTTACTGTCTCACAGTTTTATAGCTTCAAAATTTGATACTGAGTCTCACCAGGCTAAAATCAAAGTTACTGCAGGGCTCTATCTGTACCGAAGGCTTTGAGGAACAACGGTTCTTTGGGGTTGTTAACCAAATTCAATTATTTGCAGTTATAGGCTGATGTCCCCATTTCCTTGCTGACCCTCAGCCAGAGACCTCCTTTAGTTGTAAGAAGTTTCTGTTCCTTATAAATGGGCCACTGCATCTCAGAATTAACAATGGCAATTGAAATCCTTCTCATGCATGGAATCTTCTTACTATCACAGCACCGACTAATATATAATTTGAAAACATACCAATGCATTGGTCTGTTTCTTTGTTTACTTTCATTAGCATTTCCATCACACATCAGGGCAAAGTAAAATGGAGTACTGCAGCCCTTAATTCTCTGCCATCTGACACTGAAATCTACTACATCCTTTTATTTTAATTTAAACCTTAAAGCAGATAACTAACTAAAGGAAGATAAATAAAGGAAAGAAATATTTTGTGCCAGAAATAGTTGTTTATAGTAACAACTGTGATGAGAGCTTTAATACTGTGAAGACTTCTTATTTGGAGGTTTTCTTTTATTTCAGGCAAGTCAGTTTTAGAAGACAAATTCTTCCCAAGAAGTAATAAATGATCTTGTGTTTTACTCCTTAGAAAACTTAGATGGTATTGTAGAAGCGAAGCACATTTATAGGGTGCTCAAACTTACTGATATAGATCTGACAAAGTTGTAGCCTATAGATTGAACTGTATGATCTAGATAAGTTTAAAGCCTGTGTCAATGTGACTAAAATCACAAGATCTAAACAAGTGAGGATTACAAATTTGCCAAGAATCAGTCCTCCCTATAAAGCACAATCCTGATATGACTTAAGTGAGGGAAGTTTCACTTTACTTCTATTTTTTTATTAAATGTCTATAATGAATTAAAATGAAATTAAACAAAATCATCTTTACTATTTGTCATCATGATAAAATACTTGTGAATACCCTCAAACCAAACATGTAATCATCTACAACACATGTAGACAGTTGGCTTTCATTTCAGATCTGAATTATTTTCTCCTTCCAACTAAATTGAATTAACTCTGAAGTTAAAAAGTATCTTTTTTTATTTTGCAGTAATATAAGTGATTGTGGCCATGAATCCTAGAGTAAATCTTACTATCTCGTAAGTATTCATCACTTGAAAGCTGGAAGAGTTAATTTCAGGCACAAAAGGGACAGGATAAAAATCAGTTATGTTATTTTAAAATATTATTTTATAAATAATACACCTATGTAGTGATATATAGAAATATATAGTATTACTCTTCTTGGAAATGGTAGAGATAAAAGGAGGCAGAATATGGACAAAATTTTGGAACATGTGTACGTAAAGGGTGACCTATGTTCCTCTAAAACTTATCCCTTAAATCCAGCGATGCATAAATAAAAATACATTTATACATATATACACATGCAGAAGTTACGAAAAACTGTATTTGTTGCTTGAGTCAATCATGGATGGAGGCAGGTATAGATATCTGCATACTTTAAGAACACCAAGCTAGGTATAAATGAAAGGGAGACTGGATGGAAGATATCTGTGTCTAGACTGATGTAGTATTTCTGGATTTGTACTTTTCATAGTGAAGTCCTCATGTGCACATGTTTAAAATTTTAACATCTTTCTGAAAAAGTATGCCTGTCAGCTTCAGTGGAGGATACTATAAACTGGCAATAATTAGCCTCAAATTTTGGTAATCTTGGGAAAATATTGAATTTGAAACAGGAAGTAAATTTTCTTTTATTAAAAAAAAATATGTCTTAAGGGGAGTAGGAAGGGTTTCAGGTACATAGTGGACTTGTGTGTGGGTATAGGGTGGTACATATTATGAATGGGATTTACTGTCTACAACCTTATATTAAATACGTTGAAGTATTGAGTTTTGTTATTATCAAGTGTAGTAAAAATAACAGATTTCTAGAAAATCTAGAGCTCCAGTGTGAAAGACATGGATTGTTGCTATTGTTCAGTGGCTCAGTTGTATCCGACTCTTTGTGACCCCATGGACTGCAGCATGCAAGGCTTTTCATTTTATTCTGTCCTTCGTCAACTACTGGAGCTTGCTTAAACTCATGTCCATTGAGTCAGTGATGCCATCCAACCATCTTGACCTCTGTCATCCCCTTCTCCTCCTGCCTTCAATTTTCCCAGCATCAGGGTATTTCTAATGAGTCAGCTCTTTATATCAGGTGGCCAAAGTATTGGAGCTTCAGCATCAGTCCTTTTAATGAATATTCAGGATTTATTTCCTCTATGATTGGTTTGATCTCCTTGCAGTCCAAGGGACTCTCAAGAGTCTTCTCTAACACCACAGTTCAAAACCTTCAATTCTTTAGCATTCAGCCTTCTTTATGGTTCAACTCTCACATCAATACATGACTACTGGAAAAACCATAGCTTTGATATATAGACCGTTGTCAGGAAAGTAATGTTTCTGCTTTGTAATACACTGTCTTTTCTTCCAAGGAGCAAGCATATTTTAATTTCATGGCTGCAGTCACCATCTGCAGTGATGTTGGAGCCCAAGAAAATAAAATCTGTCACTGTTTCCATTGTTTCCCCATCTGTTTGCCATGAAGTGATGAGACTGGATGCCATGATCTTAGCTTTCTAAATGTTGAGTTTTAAGCGAGCCTTTGCACTCTCTCTTTCACTTTCATCAAAAGGCTCTTTAATTCCTCTTTTCTTTCTGCCATAAGGGTGGTGTCATCTGCATATCTGAGTTACTGATATTTCTCCTGGCAATCTTGACTCCAGCTTGTGCTTGATCCAGCCCAACATTTCACTTAGTGTACTCTGCATATAAGTTAAATAAGCAAGGTGACAGTATACAGCCTTGATGTTCAGTTCAGTCATTCAGTTGTGTCTGACTCTTTGTGACCCCATGGACTGCAGCACAACAGGCCTCCCTGTCCATCACCAACTCCCGGAATTTGCTCAAACTCATGTCCATTGAGTCAGTGATGCCATCCAACCATCTCATCCTCTGTCTTCCCCTTCTCCTTCTGCCTTCAATCTTTCCCAGCATCAGGGTCTTTTCAAAGGAGTCACTTCTTCACATCAGGTGGCCAATGTATTGGAGTTTCAGCTTTAGCATCAGTTCTTCCAATGAATATTTAGGACTGATTTCCTTTAGGATGGAGTCTTCAACACCACAGTTCAAAAGCATCAATTCTTTGGCAATCAGCTTTCTTTATAGTTCAACTCTCACATCCATACATGACTACTGGAAAAACCATAGCTTTGATTAGATGGATCTTTGTTGGCAAAGTAATGTCTCTCTGCTTTTTAATATGCTGTCTAGGTTGGTCATAACTTTTCTTCCAAGGAGCAAGCGTCTTTTAATTTCATGGCTGCAGTCACCATCTGCAGTGATGTTGGAGCCCAAGAAAATAAAATCTGTCACTGTTTCCATTGTTTCCCCATCTGTTTGCCATGAAGTGATGAGACTGGATGCCATGATCTTAGCTTTCTAAATGTTGAGTTTTAAGCGAGCCTTTGCACTCTCTCTTTCACTTTCATCAAAAGGCTCTTTAATTCCTCTTTTCTTTCTGCCATAAGGGTGGTGTCATCTGCATATCTGAGTTACTGACATTTCTCCTGGCAATCTTGACTCCAGCTTGTGCTTGATCCAGCCCAACATTTCACTTAGTGTACTCTGCATATAAGTTAAATAAGCAAGGTGACAGTATACAGCCTTGATGTTCAGTTCAGTCATTCAGTTGTGTCTGACTCTTTGTGACCCCATGGACTGCAGCACAACAGGCCTCCCTGTCCATCACCAACTCCCGGAATTTGCTCAAACTCATGTCCATTGAGTCAGTGATGCCATCCAACCATCTCATCCTCTGTCTTCCCCTTCTCCTCCCGCCTTCAATCTTTCCCAGCATCAGGGTCTTTTCAAAGGAGTCACTTCTTCACATCAGGTGGCCAATGTATTGGAGTTTCAG
>SJYX01002068.1:106545-137315 GCA_006410675.1 Oreotragus oreotragus
CAAAGTATTGGAGTTTCAGCTTCAGCATCAGACCTCCCAATGAATATTAAGGACTGATTTCCTTTATGATTGACTGGTTTGATCTCCCTACAGTCCAAGGGACTCTCAAGAGTCTTCTCCAACACCACAGTTCAAAAGCATCAATTCTTTGGCAATCAGCTTTCTTTATAGTTCAACTCTCACATCCATACATGACTACTGGAAAAACCATAGCTTTGATTAGATGGACCTTTGTTGGCAAAGTAATGTCTCTCTGCTTTTTAATATGCTGTCTAGGTTGGTCATAACTTTTCTTCCAAGGAGCAAGCATTCGTTAATTTCATGGCTGCAGTCACCATCTGCAGTGATTTTGGAGCCCTCCAAAATAAAATCTGTCACTGTTTCCACTGTTTTCCCATCTATTGGCCATGAAGTTATGGGACCAGATGCCACGATCTTAGTTTTCTGAATGTTGAATTTGAAGCCAACTTTTTCACTCTGCTCTTTAACTTTCATCAAGAGGCTCTTTAGTGCTTCACTTTCTGCCATTAAGGTTGCATCATCTGCATTCTTAAGGTTATTGATATTTCTCCCGGCTATCTTGATTCCAGCTTGTGCTTAATCCAGTCCAGCATTTCTCATGATGTACTCTGCATGTAAGTTAAATAAACGGGGTGACAATATGCAGCCTTGTTGTACCCCTTTCCTAATTTGGAACCCGTCTGTTTTTCCATGTCCAGTTTTAAGTGTTGCTTCTTGACCTGCATACAGGTTCTTCAGGAGGCAGGTCAGGTGGTCTGTTATTCCCATCTCTTTAAGAATTTCCAAAGTTTGTTGTGATCCAAAGGCTTTAGTGTAGTCAATTAAGCAGAAGTAGATGTTTTTCTGGAATTCTCTTGCTTTCTGTATGATCCAAAGGATGTTGGCAATGATGATCTCTGGTCCCTCTCCCTTTTCTAAATACAGCTTGACCATCTGGAAGTTCTTGGTTCACATACTGTTGTAGCCTGTCTTGGAGAATTGTGAGCATTACTTTGCTGTCATGTGAAATGAGTTCAATAGTGTGGTAATTTGAAAATTATTTGGAATGGATACACATAGGCAACCTTTCAGGATGCTTAGACTTGTGCCAGTATAAATGTCAAGGGATCTAGAAAGATCATACACAATTAGATCCTACATGAAGAGGATAACAAAAATAGGAATGTTAACATCAGTGATTGATTAAAAATAAAGTTTTGTGCAATATAATTATAAAATATAGAGGTACCATATGCCAATTTAACCAATTTAATCAATTTCACCACAATATCATCTATATACAAAAGTTATCTGAAATATGAAGTATATCCTTTACTCTTGGAGTAAAAAAATGATTTTTTGACAATTAGCAATATATTTAATATGTTTTTAATTTGCTTAAATAGTATACTGATCTCCAAAAGCATAGATAATCCCTCTTAACACATGAGTAAATTGCTGTCGAGAAATCATTTCTCACTTAAGATATAATAAATCTCCATGGATTTATGTAACATTAGTTTGAAATTTAATCCCCACACTCATGGCTGAATTAAGAATGAAAACACTAGATATACTAACTGTTGATGAGATCACTGGAGAAGGCAATGGCATCCCACTCCAGTACTCTTGCCTGGAAAATCCCATGGGCAGACGAGCCTGGTAGGCTGCAGTCCATGGGGTCGCTGCGAGTCGCACACAACTGACTTCACTTTCACTTTTCACTTTACTGCATTGGAGAAGGAAATGGCAACCCACTCCAGTGTTCTTGCCTGGAGAATCCAGGGACGGGGGAGCCTGGTGGGCTGCTGTCTATAGGATAGCACAGAGTCGGACACGCCTGAAGTGACTTAGCAGATGAGATCACAAGAGCAACTAGAAATCTCATAAATAGTTGCCAAAAGTATAATTCCTGTACTCACTCTGGAGAACTATTCAACAGTATCTAAGGAATATAGCACTTGTAGTTTTAGATATACACTCAAGAGAAAGGAGTCTTTGTACACAGAGGGTAGGTTAAAAATGTTCATAGCAGTTTCAGTGATAATAGCCATAAACAAGAAACAATTCAAATATTCATCTAGTGGAAAATTTATGAACAAAAATTCATAAAATGGGATTTAGGATAGAAATTAAAATATACTAGTAGTACCTACAATAAGAATGTATTTTTAAAAAGCTTTATTTTGAGCAAAAGACACTAGACACATTAGGCTATGTTTCCATTTATATGAAATGTAACAAAAGACAAAACACGTGCAATTAGAGAAGTCAGAATGGTGATTACTAACAGGGAACATAAGTAAGCTTCCTAAGAGTGAGGGAAATGTCAATGTCTTAGTCTTTCAGGTGGTCATGTGGTTATGTGCCTATATGAAACACATGCAGCTATTCCTCAAATTGTGGGCATTGTATTGCATGTAAGTCGTATCATTTACACAGATTATGAAAACTTCTCGAAGACAAATTTACAAATTACATTGAATCGTTGTACTAGAAAAATACAACCCTTTGAAACAGATACATAAAGAAAGAGACTTAGTTGGATCTATATGTATTAAGTAATTGAAATAGCAATTTAAAATTTTTCCCAATGAAACTTTGGGGATCATATGTCTTTGCCAGGGAATTCTATCACAATATTTAAGAAATAATTGATTAAAGCAAAGGGGAAATCATCTAAATCATTTATGAGGCTCGCATTATCTTTATATCAGAACCTTAAGAGTAAAGCATAGCATATGCATTCTAAGTAAAGATCCCTTAATATCTATACAAAAACGCAAAAAAAAATATATTTGAAACAAATATGAAATAAGAAATTTAGAATATCATTATTCACGTTCTCAGTTCAGTCGCTCAGTCGTGTCCGACTCTTTGTGACCCATGAATCGCAGTACGCCAGGCCTCCCTGTCCATCACCATCTCCTGGAGTTCACTCAGACTCATGTCCATTGAGTCCGTGATGCCATCCAGCCATCTCATCGTCTGTCCTCTCCTTTTCCTCCTGCCCCCAGTCCCTCCCAGCATCAGAGTCTTTTCCAGTGATTTTTTCTGGAGTTATTTCTCCACTGATCTCCAGTAGCATATTGGGCACTTAACTGACCTGGGGAGTTCCTCTTTCAGTATCTTATCATTTTGCCTTTTCATACTGTTCGTGGGGTTCTCAAGGCAATTAATACATTTAAAAATGACTTGGAAGTTGAATGTTGATTTATAAATTTCTGCTGAGAGAGGAAGATGGCGAGAGAGAGTCAAAGGCAGAGGCAGAGATAAAATGAGATTTTGGGTTTTGCTGTTTTTTTCACTTAGTGGTCTACCCATGAAAATATTATCTAGTTCATGTCTTTGTATTTTAACTTCACACACACCCATACACACTTATGTCATATACCATACAAATATAATATTAAGTAGTTTTTTCCATTTCATTAATTTCTAAAATATAATGAATTATATTTTATTTTTTTCAATAAACATCACATTTTTTAGGTACCTGTGGGGCTATATATACAGCTAGCTCATGGATTATAACTGCTGAATAAGAATAGAAAAATACACCAAAATATATTTTCTTGTTCTTCTAATTACTGGTATCTTGCATATGGCCAATATTCTCCATTACAAATAATGCTTCTATGAACATCTTTGTATATGACTTCTTATCTGTTCTCTGGGGCATGTAACTAGATATGGTGTTTCTTGGCTGTAGCATATATGTACTGGAACTTGATGAGATATTGCAAAATTGATCTCCAAAATAATTTTACCAGTTGTCTACATAATTGACAGTGATTGAAAGCTCTTGTTCTCTTATGTGCAAAAAGAGGTGTTTTAATGGATTGGGGAAATTAAATGCATTTTAAAATTTGAAAAAGAGAAAGTGGAAGATGGAATGTAGAAGCAGTGAACACAAATATCTATTTTGTGATGGATGCTGTAAGAAACAGGAGAGTCATTTATATTATCAGTTATTTTCTAAGCATTGAGGTAACAGCAGTAGAGAGAAAAGACAAGTTTCTGCCCTTTGGGAGCTCACATGTCAGAAAGACAGAATATGGTCAAATAAATATATAGTATAACATCATTTGGCTTCCCAGGTGGAATTAGTGATAAAGAACCTGTCTGCTAATGCAGGAGACATAAGAGATGTGGATTCGATTCCTGGGTCAGGAAGATCCTCTGGAGGAAGGCTTGGCAACCCGTTCCACTGTTCTTGCCTGGAGAATCCCATGGAGAGAGGAACGTGGCAGGCTACAGTTCACAGGGTCGTGCAGAGTCAGACATGACTGAAGTCACCTAGCACACACATACACATAATGTCTTTAATAAGTGTTACAGAGTGGGATAATTTCAGATAAGAAAGAGATGAGGGGAGTAAAAGATGTGAGTTGGAGATCAGAGATAAAGATGTTTTACAGATGAGGCATTAGACCAGCAATAAGTTGGTCCAGTAAAACCTTTGGAGGTGATATGTGAGGAAAAATACCTAAATGGTATGAGTATACAGTCTAGTACAGTAGATATTCTGGGGGAGAGGTAACAGTGCCTGCAAAGGGTTCAAGGCAGAAATGTGATTAATATGTTCAAGGCAGGACAGAAATACCCAAGTGCCTGGATTAAAGTGATTGAGGTATACGGTCTTAGAAAATGAAGGTAAAATTTTGGCAGAGGTTTAACCACATAGGGTCCTTTTGATATGTGACATTCAAATGTTATTCCAAGTGTGACCTAACACTATTAGAGCTTTTAAAACAACTCATGATCTTTTCTTTTCTTTTCTTTCTTTCTTCTTTTATAACCTTGCTTCCTGTATTAGACCAAGAGTGGAAACAGAGAGGCTAGGTTATTTGCTATTACTGCAGTCCAGGTCTAAGATCATCATGGCTGAGAAAAAAATCAGAAGTGGAAGAAGTAAACTTGATGGAATTAAAAGTTAATTGAAAGTATTTGCTGAAAGATTGGTTGAAAACTAGGAGATAAAGAAAAGAATAGCTTTCTGCCCTGAGCATCTGGGACAAAAAGCAATGACAGTACATTTTGTGGGAAAGTCTGGTGCAGGAGCACACTTGAGGAGACAAAAAGAGGAAGTAATAGCTGTTCACATATTAAATGTGAGCTATTTAGTAAGCATCAGAGAGAAGATTTCAAGTAGGAGTTAGAGATGTTAGTCTAGAATCCACAGGGGAGGTAAAGGCTAGAGGTACTAATCTGAAGCATCACCAGTTTTCATAAACCCAGTGAACATACATGATCACCAAGGGATGGATGTAGATAGGAGAAAAAGCTCATAATGGATCCCTAGTCTCTCAAAACTGTTGAAAGAGAAAAAGCAACAGCACAGGCTCTAAGTAAGTGTTTCCTGAGTAGTAGCCATGAAACCAAGAGGGCACGGCACCCTCTGGACCAACTAAAAATGTGCTGTTTGTTTCATTCTTGAATATCTCCTATTTCTTGTTTGTTTCTCTCTAGACAACAGGCTATGAGCTCCTTGAGGGAGCTCTGGTTTCTAGAACTCACTATGAGTGACTTGTATTCAATAAGCACTGAATTCTTGTTGAATAAATGAAAAAGCAGGTATCAAAGTATCAATAATTGTAGGAGGTATGGCACATAATTTTGAAGGAAGAACTGAAAATAGTATATGAAGTGTCTTAAGAGCCTATTGGCCTAGCACTTTTGATAGGGCTAAATGAAGATGTGCTACTTTTGGAGAAGAGCGTGAAAGAAGGGGGTTGAAAATCATAAAAGCAAATTCTAAATGCCTCACAGCTTCGCCTTTGGCTAAATATGGGGCTGAGACTAGGTTTAAGGGAAAAAATAGCAAATATTGAAATTTTGGAAAAATATGAATAATTAGTAGCCTAGATTTATATAAATTATTGTAGTTATATATATACAATATATCTGCCATGTTCGTTACCTGCCAATTTCTTAAAGAGATAATAAAAGCCTTCATTTACCACTTTGACACCATCAAAATGTAGCATAGATTCATGAAGGCTTATAGATGATGCTTTCCAATAATATACACATAGTAGGTAACCCTGAATCTTATAAGGAAGACTTTTTTGTTCAGGTAAAAATATGATTAAACTAGATTCAGCCTAGAGCAAAATTCCATTTCTGATTTATTGATATTTTTGGTTGGTTAAATCACCACAGGGGAATTATGTTAGAAAAGCAGTACATGTCATTCTAGTGAAACTTAGCCCTGTATCCAATAAATGACAAGCAGCTCTTCTATTTTTGCTTTGCTATATAATGAAGACCTGGGAACATATAACCTGTCCTGAATATAGATTTCTATTACCTGGGGCAATACCGAGGAACATAAAGGCTTCAAATCACTAAATATAATAAAATGTGAGGTTCTACTCTAATTAGGGGTCTGCTATTATTTAAAATGCTTTTATGTCAAGGAATAACTACATATAACAGTATAAATTATGAACACCTTTCTTCTGAAATGTTAGAATAGAAGAGGTAAAATAATGAAGACAATGTCATCCTTCACTGTTCTTCTACATAATAAAATTGAATGAATCGTTTTCTGTGAATTATAAAATATACACAGCATTTTTCTAGACTCAGTAATAATAAACATCTTTAATGTTAATTAATCAGTGTGTTTTTATTTTAGATAACTATCTGAAAGTGCAAGTGTGTATCCACAAATTGAAGTAAATGGTGTATAATTACTACATTTGAGTAATAGAGGTAGCCAAATGCAAACACTTAAAAGCATTAAAAAAAAATGAAAGGGGAGAATATAGGATTCAGAATATGCCAGATCAAGGTTTAATTGTAGTCCTACCAACTATAAGTCCTTGAGCAATTATCTTTTGTGAGTTACAGTTTTCTCATTTCTATTTAGTGGGGGAAACTTACAGGTACCTATCAGTTAAATAAAGTAAAATTGAAAATTGACTAGCATTAACTAGCATTAAGAAAGTATGTGTCTTGTGAAAAGCACCAGACTTCATTAGGTTTTGCAAAGCATTAAATAATCTTGGAATTGAAAATGACTTTATAGTTTCTCTCATAGAACATTTTCCCAAAGGAACTGTGCAGTTAAAATCTTGGTCTATAGGAATTCACAGACTCTTTTCATGTGTCTTAAAATCGATAAATGGAGGTGAGTGTGTGTTCTTAAAAATAATACTGAATTCAGCTGAGCTTTTTATTTCAAATATATTATCCAATTACTAAACAAGTCTGTATTAAAGACTGTAGTTTAGATACATATGTATATACAATTGCCAGGTAATATACAGAACAACCAGATACAGATATGTAACACATATTTTAAGTAAAAGTTTGTCCCACAAAATATTTAGGACTGAGCGACTGAACTGAACTGTACTTAAAAAAAAAGTCATTTATTTGAAATTCTAATTTAACTGGGTATTATACATATATTTGTATTAGTCATTCAGTCATCTCCAACTCTTCCTTGACCCCATGGACGGTAGCTAACCAGACTTCACTGTCCATGGAATTCTCCAGGCAATAACACTGGAGTGAGTTGCCATTTCTTTCTCCAGGGGATCTTCCTAACCCAAAGACTGAACCCAGGTCTCCTGTATCACAGGCAGATTCTTTACCATATGAGCCACCAAGGAATGTTTTCTGCTAAATCTGACAGGCCTAACTGTAAAGTTTTCAGATTTCAAAAATAATAAATGCATGATAGTATTGCAGAATAGGTATAATATTGCAGGCAGTACGTGTGGAATCTGATTATAAATTCCCATTTTCCTCCTGTTATTAGTGGAGTGATTTAAACTATCTGGGTCTTGTTCATGTTATTTAGTGAAAAAAGTATGGTAATTCAAAAATTATTTTAGATGAATGTATCATTTGGGGATCTAGAATTCTGTAAAATGTAATTAAAATATTAATCTCACATCTCAGACATGTGATTTACTGCCATATGACCAGAACTGAAAGAGACACATGTACTCCAGTGTTCATCGCAGCACTGTTTATAATAGCCAGGACATGGAAGCAACCTAGATGTCCATCAGCAGATGAATGGATAAGAAAGCTGTGGTACATATACACAATGGAGTATTATTCAGCCATTAAAAAGAATACATTTGAATCAGTTCTAATGTGGTGGATGAAACTGGAGCCTATTTTACAGAGTGAAGNCAACCTAGATGTCCATCAGCAGATGAATGGATAAGAAAGCTGTGGTACATATACACAATGGAGTATTACTCAGCCATTAAAAAGAATACATTTGAATCAGTTCTAACGTGGTGGATGAAACTGGAGCCTATTTTACAGAGTGAAGTAAGCCAGAAAGAAAAACACCAATACAGTATACTAACACATATATATGGAATTTAGAAAGATGGTAATGATAACCCTGTATGAGAGACAGCAAAAGAGACACAGATGTATAGAACAGTCTTTTGGACTCTGTGGGAGAGAGAGAGGGTGGGATGATTTGGGAGAATGGCATTGAAACATGTATAATATCATATATGAAACAAATTGCCAGTCCAGATTTGATGCATGATACTGGATGCTTGGGGCTAGCGCACTGGGATGACGTAGAGGGGTGGTATGGGGACGGGGGAGGGAGGTGGCTTCAGGATGGGGAACATGTGTATACCTGTGGCAGATTCATGTTGATGTATGGCAGAACCAATACAGTATTGTGAAGTAATTAACCTCCAATTAAATAAATTTATATTTAAAAAAAAAAACACTGCCTAAAAACAAAATATAAATAAACAGCCTAAAATAGAAATAAATAAATTAAATAAAAGCACCAAAAAGTTAAAACATAAATATTATTTTATACAATTCTCCAAGTAGTAATATATTGGTTTGGAAGTTTCTCAATCTAGAGTACTGAACCAAGAGGATCTAACCATGAGAAAAATTAAAAAAAATTTATCTTTCAATTGTTAATAAACAGAATTATAACCACTTACTATGGCTTTAAAATGATCTTCCAAATTAGATTATTGAAAATACATAATGTTCTAAAAGGTAATATTTCACTAGGAGGGTCAATAATATGGTTATCAGAGCCTTTAAATATAACTTTATATTATATAAATCAGTATAGAAAGAGGTACTTGAATTTTGAATTTTTAATCTTTAACAGCATTGAAAGAAATTAAAGAAGAGCTAAAGAATGGAAAGCCATCCTTTTTATTTTCCCTGCTGACTGGGACACAATATTTTTAGGATGGCTATACTTCCCAAATTGACCTACAGAATCAATACAATTTCTATTAAAATCTTGGCTGCATTTATTTTCACAGAAATTTTCTAGTGGATCCAAAAGTTTATATGGAAATTCAAGGAACTTGAAAAAGAAGAACAAAGTTGAGGACTCACTCTTTGTGACTTCAAACTTCTACAAAGCTACAGCGATCAAGGCAGTGACGTACTCACCTAAGGATAAACACTTAGAGCCCGAAAAAAATGTAGATATTTCAGAAGTAAACCTATATATTTATGGTCACTTGAGTTTAGACAGGGAGTCAAGATAATTCATTGAAGGAAAGAAGTCTCTTCAATAAATTTTGCTGGAACAACTGGATATCTGCAAGTAAACGGAGGAAATCAAACACCCACCTCATATTACATGCCAAACTTAACTCAGAATGAATCATAAACCCACATTTAATATCTAAAATTATAAAAATTTCAAAAGAAAGCACAGGAGTAAATCTTTGAAGCATTGATTTAGGCAATCGTTTCTTAAACATTATACTCAAAGCAAAAACCACAAAAGACAAAAAATAAATTGAGTGTCATCAAAGTTAAAATCTTTGTGCTCTAGAAAATACATACCAAGAAAATCAAAAGACAATCCACAGAACAGGAGGTAATATTTGCAAATCACCTCTTGTAAGTAACTTGTATCCAGAATATATAAATAATTTTACAAGTGAACATTAAAAAATGGGCAAAGATTTGAATGGAAATTTCCCTGGAGAAGATAGATGAATGGTCAAGGATTGCACGAATAGATGTTCAACATCAGAAGTTATTCACTGGGGAAATGCAGTCAAAGCCATTATCAGACATAATTCAAACCCACCAGGATTGCTACAATGAAAAAATTGGACAATAACAAGGGTTGGTAAGGCTATGGAAAACTTGTTACCTTCATAAATAGTTGGTCAGAATGTAAAATGATGCAGCCACTTGGGACAACAGTTTGACAGTTCCTCAAAAAGTTATGGGCTTCCCTGGTGGCTCAGAGGGTAAAGCGTGTGCCTGCAATGCAGGAAACCCTGGTTCAATTCCAACCCTGGTTCGATTTAGGTCAGGAAGATCCCCTGGACAAGGAAATAACAACCCACTTCAGTATTCTTGCCTGGAAAATCCCGTGGATGGAGAAGCCTGGTAGGCTATAGTCCATGGGGTCTCAAAGAGTCGGACATGACTGAGTGACTTCATTTCACTTCAGAAAGTTATACCTAGAGCTAACCATAAAACCCAGTAGCTGCACTCCTAGGAATATTCACAAGAGATCTAAAAACACATGTGCATACGAAAACTTACACACAAATGTTCACAGCAGCATTATAATGGCCAAAGTAAAAGATCCCAAATTTCCATGAATTGATTAGATTAAACATACAGTGTGGAACATCATTCAGTTACAAAAAAAACATACTAATAAAGTGCTACAGCATGAATGAACCTTGAAAACATTCTGCTTAGTTAAAAAGGCCAAATATAGAAAACTACGAATTGTATGATTCCACTGATAACATCTGGAATAGGCAAATCAACACAGACTAAAATAAATTAGTGATAGCCGAGTGTTGGGAGAGAGCATAATGGAGAGTGCCTGTTAATGAATATAGGGTTCCATTTGGGGGTGATGGAAATATTCCAAAAGTAGATAGTGTTGATGGTTACTCATCTCTGAATATACTAAAAAACACTGAATAGTATACTTAAAGGGGGTGTGTTTTATAAATGAGTTTTTATCTCAGTAAAACTGCTATTAAAATAAAGAATATAATTGAAAATAAAGTTGTTTATCTAGTTACTCATTTAAATTTTTAAGAGGTGTGACCTACTTGACAGCATAGGTATATGGAAGTCCACTTGAGTGTGGAAAGTAATACATCTGTAGAATTCTTATGCAATACAAGTCTAGGTCAAACTAAACTATGCTGTATAACCAGACCCTTGAGATGGAACTATCTTTAGGTCATCTTCCTGCTGCTGACTGTCCTTGTTTTTTGTTTTGTTTTCACACAGCATTTTGCATTTGTACTCTAACTATTGGTTAGTTACATGGGTCTTTGCACTCTGGAAGGGCATAATATAAGGCAAAATATGAAGTTCATGTTAGAGCATTTTTTATACTATGGGAAACCCTCTGGATAACTAAATATCCAGATGACATTTCTGCAAAGAGGGGGAGGACCTTAGAGTGACATCCCAAGTTTTTATTTTGCTTTTAAAGCTTTATGATATAATGTCTTATATACCAGTATAAATAGAGTAATGAATTATATTATCTAGTTTTCAACTAAACATTATTGAAAAATATCAAAAAACTATCTCTGTACAAAAACTTGAATAAAGAAATTAGTAACAATCATTGAAAGCAAACAATGAGTAAATGTCAGCTAACCACTATCCCTAGAAAGAAGTTTGGTTAGCCAAGATTATAAACTATAAATGATGAAATTGCAATATAACATTAAAAATATAAAACCTAAAACTGCTCTGCAGTATAATTGTGGCACCTTAACAAGATAGCTTGGAAATTATTTTTCAAATAATAATTCTCAGACTATAGGAAATATATTTTAGAAATAGCTCCATTTTTGTATGTCAATATGCCCCAGGGAAATAAAAGATTGTACCATTTTAGTAAATCTAAAATTGAACAATTGATAAACAAAGTATACCTAATTTTAAAAAAATGTTTTAAGCAAGGAGATTCTGCCAGTTTAAAAATATTTTATATATAAAAATTTAACACTTTCTGATTAGTTTTAAAACATGACAGAATTGTACTGGCAAAATTTACATGCACTAGCCAACTTTCAACAATAATAAAAATCAGTAGTTGGTAAAATGATTAAGAAATAAGCATCATAAGTACTCACAGAGAACAATGTCTCTTTGGAATTTAGCACATCTTTGAGAAAAGCATTGTTTTCATTTATGAAAAGCTTAAAACTAGTCTAAATTAATGAATTTAAACCTTGGACCTTCTAATCACCTTTGAATAAAGAGTTAGGAAGGGAAACAAAATCAATGAGTTACCGTCATCATAAATAATCATAAGGATGGAGTTTATCCTTGTTTTACAGAAAGAAATCTAAGCTTTAGAAACACTGAATAATTTTCCGAAGTTAACACAGGCATTGATCCAGCATTCAAACCTATGCTGCCAGACTCCCCAGCGACTTGCTGCACTTCCCTTAGGAATTATCACTCTTTTGAATGGAAAATATTTAACTCTATTAAGTAGAATTATTTTTTACCCAATTTGTAACTTATTCTGTAAGGGATATGTGATTTCCTGTCTCGTTGACTTTAAGTTTGGCCAGATGATATGCTTTGGCCGAAGAGAGGAGCTTAGAACAGCATCGCCCCATCATAGTGGATGCTTTAACTATGATTGCGTGGCTCCCCCTGGCTCTCTTGTGCCCTGCCCCTCTACCACCAGCCTCATATAGCTCAGAGGGCAGTTGCTCTTTCAGTCTGGGTTTCAGATAAGAAACATAAATCCTGGTAGAGTCCAGGAGAAGCACAGCCAATGAGACGCTCTAATATAATATGAGCAGGAAATAAAAGTTTGTTTTGTAAACCAATGAGATAATTTGTTTCTCTTTCTTCATTGTCTTTTTTTTTTTTGCCCTACTGCAAAAGTTGAAAATGTATATTCCATTTATCTCTAATCTTCATTAGATGCTTAGCAAATTCTTTCATGGATACTTTAATAAGTGCATATATAGTAAGATCTACTGTCTATTATGCATAGACAGGATTGACTCTACTTTTACAGGTGAACAATATGATCTAGCAAGTATACTCTGGTAGAGAGGAATTTGGAACACAGATGATAAATGCTTTGTGCTGTGTGCTCAGTCGTGTCCAATTCTTTGCGACCCCTTGAATGGTAGCCTGTTCCCGACTCCTCAGTCCAAGGGATTTTCTAGGCAAGAATACCGGAGTGGGTTTGCCATTTCCTTTTCCAGAGGATCTTCCCAACCTAGGGATAAAAGCCGCATCTCCTATATTGCCAGGCAGACACTTTACCGCTGAGCCACCTGGGAAGCCCTCCTTTAGGTCACTGTCTTTCAGTGCTGCTACCAGAAAACCTACATTTGGTTTCGCATCCCCTCGCTTCTGTCATTGTTCGCCGTTGTTGAATATTTTAAAACATCTGTTAAATGAGAAGGATTCATTTCAAATACACTATCTAATTTCTATAATTTTTTAATCTCTGGGGCGCTTTGCCTGATGAAGGTCATATTTATCATCCTTACATTCTCAGGGGCTTCAGGGTCTGTATCTGTGTAGCACCTATGGTTTAGATCACTATAGATAACAAGTACCTTACATATTTCTATCTCTTTTAGGATGCATAGTGAGATTTGTTGTAAAGAAATTTATCCTTCCCTGCAGCCCTCAGGAACTGAGTGAACAAGTATGCAAAGAAAGTTTTTTGTGGATCAGCTGTGCTCAGAATGACAAAAACAGTAATGTTCAAACAATATTCGGGAAAAAAAGAAGTTTTCCATAAAGAATCTATTGTTGAAATTTACTTACTCATTGGTTGCCATCGGATCAGCAAAAGCTGATTATTCAGATCTCAATGGCCCACTAATAGAACTGTTTATCCAAAATGTAATTCTACTTGATATTGCCAATTGATATTAAGTGCCACTGTAAGAAAACCACAGTCTCAGGAAACTCATTCTACCTGTGTCTCCTTTAAGAATAATTTGAAGATCTTGTTTATTATACAACAGAGAAATTTCTGTCTGCAATTTATACAAAGAATAATATACTTCTCATTAGAAAGCAGTTTGTTTTGGTCGTATCTTTGCAGTAAATTTGACTAATTGGGTTTCTTTAGTTTTATGTATGAAGCTAAAAATCTTAATGTAAATTTGGCATTGACTTTTTTTTTCTTAGCTGTATTTTCACTATCCTTTTAGGTCATTGCATTTTTGTTCATTGTCTCTTTTTTTATTTTACACTTATTTATTATGTTGTACTTTACATATTATTGTTAATCCTTTAAAACCTTTCTGGAACAAATTATAGCATCAATATAAAAATATATTTTTTATCATTCTGAAATTAATCCATATACATCGTAAGCTGCTTTCCCAAAACACAGAAGTGATAAAACAATATGTATTCAATTTTTCAAGTTAAAATAGGTCTTTGTAAGCTGAAATAATATAACTGCATGAATTCTTATTTTTAACCAAAGCTAAAAATTACTGAGTTCTTTCCATCCATACCCACTACCAGTGAGACCTACTATAGGAATAAACCTTCCTTGAACCATATTTCCTTTATCACCTGATGCTTAATAAGAGCATGCATCTCACACTTCCATGTGCATGTTAATAATCTTAGGATCTTGTTAAGATGCAGATTCTGATTCAGTAATTATGGAGAGGTCTGAGATTCTGCGTTTCTTATACAATGATGTTGATACTCCTTGCCTGCAAATCACACATGAAATGGCTAAACTCAACTATATGTTGGAGGAAATAAAATATATATATATAGCTGCTCTCAAATTTGAAAAAAAATATATGTAAGAACTGTAACCACATTTGAGGTCTGATATTCCCTAAAAGAGTAAAAAAAAAACACTATATTTATCCAGTTGTTCATCTGAAACTATTCAATAAAGTGTATATTTGCATTGTGTAATTTATAGAACCAAAACAATATTTAGCACAGAAACCTAGAGAATAATAAATGAGTAAACATTTTCATCTTGAGAAAAAAGGAACAAAAAAAGGAGCTGCTAGCATCAAAATCAGAATTTGAGTTAATAAATTTCAGCATATTATAAAAATAAGTTCTGGAATTTAAGTTGTGTAGTTAGCTAAACGAAGACATGATTGTTTATGCATTTTGTTTTGGTTTAAACAAATCTGTTGGCATTCTGCAAAGAGAAACAGAGACAAATGGTTTAAACAGACCTTCGCTCTGTGTTTCAGTACACTGCCATAAAACAAGTTAGATGAAATTAAGCATGCAGCAAGATGGAAAATTTTTGCTGGCGTTATCACAAGTGCTTACCATAAATATATTATAGTACATGCACAAAGACTGCACGGAAAGCTAGTGCTATCAAACTGTGAATTGATTTCATCCATACTTCTCATACTGGCTGCTTTTGTTTGTTTATTTTGGTTTGCTTTGTTTTGTGTGATTATCATTCACAAATGAAATATGCAGAAAAACACACCATTAATTTTCTCCATTATTTGTGAAGCATTAATGAGGAATTATGTAAACACTGATATTTTTAATGAAGACAGCTTTCCTTTTAGTGAATTTATTGTGACTAGGGGGATAGGAGTATTTCATGTTATTAAAAATAAATCTGCAGAAAAAAATATGCCTTTCTGACACTAGACTGTGATCTTTTTAGAGGATTTTCATTTTATTCATCTTTGATGCTCAGAGCCTAGCATAACTGTTGTTGAGTAATTATACGCTAAATTGTTGCTTCTTCAAGCTATATCATATAATAACAAGAAAAAGCTTGTTAGGTCAAATTAATGCTATATTAAGCTCAGTTTCTAATATTTGGAATAGCCATCAAAACCTAATTTTATAAGCAGCTATAACAGTGATGAAGGAGGTTATGACAGAAACACATTGCCATTTGATTTATTATAGAACCAAGAGTTATATGATCAATGGAAGATCAAAATCTTTATTCTTTTTAATTTTATAAAGCATATAAAACTACTCAGCTTATAAGAAATATGTTTACAATGTTTTCATGGTGCTTGGCATTTCTATTTTGGTCTTTAATGCAATCACCATAAGGCTTATGGTCTGGAATTTCAGACTTCTTTTGAAGTCATACACTCAAAAATTTTCTCAATATTATCAATCAGTTTTTCTCCTCTCTTAATGATGAACATAAGCCATATAGGCATATAATCTGCATATGCTATACAACTGATTTGCAAAAACTTATTCAATGTCTGTTTGTACCAATTGCTGTACCAATGAATAAGACCTAAGTTTGCCTTCATCATGTTCATAATCTAGTGGGTACTATTGGACTTTTCATTGTTTTCTGAACTTGTAGTTTACAGTATTGCCCCCAAAAGTCTCATCTCATGATTCACCTAATTTTTCTTTATTAAAATTTGATACTTCTTTGTATTAACACTTCTAACAGTCCCACTAATTTTATCCTTTTAATTAGACTTGAATATTTTTAAAATACTTAAATATGAAGCACAAACTCAGCAGAAATACTACAGACTAGTGGGTGAGTGGGTCTCTGCATGTAAAGATTCCTGAAGAATTCAAAACTAGACTTGAAGAAATGCAAAAACCTATGCTGTTCTTGAATAACAATGTACAAACAGATATTAAAATATTTTACAAGTACCTTTAACCAAAATTAATTAGTAGAGAAAATGGATAAGGATAGGAAATTCAAAAATAAAGCACATTTAAACAATTTTGTATATGAAAAGGTGACAAATCAGTGGAAAATGAAGAATGTTTTGAGGAGAATATTGCATAATTGGATAATCATGTTACCCAGTCCAAACTCCTACAATAGGCCAATAAATGGAGGTATGAGGTTTGGGGGTAAAGAATGGCAACTTTATCCTGAAAGCCAGCAACTTGAGAAGATGGCAGACTAGTGTCTGAAAGAACCATCTTGTCTGAGTTAGAGGTCAGGCTTCTATTATTCTAAAAGATATGATTGATGCAAACCTCTTGGTGCCAGGCAGACCCAGCAAGGGGAGTGATAATCTTTTGTTCTTGCAGCTAGCTGTTCACGAAGGTCTGGTCAAGGTGTTCCTGTAAACCTACAACCAGACAAATATTTTCTGTTCTGCAGCTTTTTAATCTCTATCTAAATGAAAAGCGTTACTCCTCTAAAGGTCAAGCCTAGGAGGCAGAGCCTTGTAAAAGGACTATTAGGTGTATTTCAGGCTACAGACAACATTCCTTTATAAAGATGCAGAGTCAGCAAGACTAAACACCGGCAACAGAGCACAGAGGTTCAAGCTAAAAGAAAAGCTCCAATATGGAGGCAGGTTTGTTTGTCTCTATTACAAGCATATGGAACATTTTTAATATGATCTAGTTCAGATGCCACATACAAGAAAATAGATAATTTAGAAGTGGATTAAAGATTGACAGATAAAATAAGCATTTATAAATGCTAAAAAATTCAGGCAATTTTTCTGTGAAATAGCTGTGGGGAAGTGTTCCTGAATAATGCTCAAATTCAGGAGTTGTGATAGGAAGGAATTGCACACGTAGATACATAGAAATTTTAAACTTACATATGAAAATACACCAAGGTAAGAATTAAAAAGCAAAATACTGAGAGAAAATTACAACAATACCAAAAAGTTATGCTGAATATATTATATTTTTTAAAAATACTAAAACTGATAGAGCAAAGATCACAATTTATAGAAAATAGGCAACATATAGAAGCACTCTACAGAAAGTATTATTTGTAATTAGGAGAAATGTAAATTAATACTATATGAAATACGACATCTCACCTGTGGCGATACTTGACTTTAGACAACATGCTTTCTTGACAAGGTAATGGAAAGCAAGTATATTTTACAGTATTGGGGATAATCAGTGTGTTTCAGTGTGCTCACTAGTGTCTGACTCTTTGTGGCTTCGTTGCCTATAGCTGGCAGGGCTCCTCTGCCCTTATAATATTCCAGGCAAGAACACTGGAGTGGGTTGCAATTTCCTACTAGGATCTTCCGACCTAGGTATCCAACCCCTGTCTCTTGCCTCTCCTGAATTGTCATGGGGATTCTTTATCACTGTAACCACGTGGGAAGCCCATTGGAGATAATACAAAATGTAACAGCCTCCTGTGCTGTGCTTGCTTAGTCCCTGAGTGATGTCTGAGTCTTTGTAGCCCCACGGACTATAGTCTGCCAGGCTTCTCTGTCCATGGGGATTCTCCAGGCAAGAATACTGGAGTGTGCTGCCATGCACTCTTCCTAATAACCTCCTACAGAGGTGTATTTGGCTCTAACTTACAAATTTAGAACAGTGTTTATCTTTTAACCCAGGAAGGGATTTCAAAGACATACTGTGAATATTCAAAATGGTATATGCTGAAGGCTATTCTTTGCAGTATATTGTAAAGTAATTAACCTCCAATTAAAATAAATAAATTTATATTTAAAAAATAAAATAGCAAATGATTGGAAAGAACCTAGATGTTCATCAATAGTGAAATGTGAAAGAAATTATTGCACATGTGCACCATGGTTGGTATCATTTAAAAAGGACAATCTATCAATACTTCAGGCTGAACTTTAGAATATAATGTTCCTCTAAAATTTAAGTAGTTAATATCTTTTTTTAACCAATACAGTAGTTAATATCTTAAAACTTAGAAAATGAAAATATATACGCATATTTGCTTATCAGCTCAAATAAGTTGATTGAAAATGAACAGCATTAATAAAAGTAGCTAATTAAGGGAATGGAGAGAAGAGGGTGAAGAGGATATTTTGGAAGCTAGACTCTCTAACTGTATCTTGTGTAATATTTACATAATATTTGAGCAAAGAGCATTTTTAATACTTAAATTATCATCTCTAACTACTATTTATTTATCCAAAGAAACAAGACTCCTTAAGGAAATAGTAAGACCTGCACAATGTGAAACTGGAACTTTAACTAGAAACCAAGGATGCTACTAAAGACTACTAGTGTTATGCCATAAGGAGACCAATGCCAATCTAAAGAGACTTCTTCTGGCCAAAATGTTGCAATATGAAGACTGAAAACCATATATGGAGGGCTTTTTCCTAAAAACAAAGTGTGATCTAGTTTATAGTTAAATTTTCTTCTACCTAGTTTCTGTAAACTGATTTATCTAAAAACTACTTTGTAGTACTTTCCATAGAAATGCGGAGAAAATAAATTTACTTTCCCTTCTTTTTAAAACCAAGTGAAGGAATTTTTAAGACAAAATTAGGACATATTGGCCAGCCTTGGATGAAGTTTATGGGACATATATACTGATTTCAGACTCTGCAAGGATAAGTCTAAATATAAAGGACTATGAGTATCAAGACTCGAGATAGAGGAAAGAAAGGAAGCAAAAGGAAGGGAAGGGAAAGGAAGGAGGGAGGGAAGGCAGGCAGGCACTGCTAGGAGTCAGCACTTCCCCAGTGGGCTATCAGTTCAGTTCAGTCGCTCAGTCGCGTCTGACTCTTTGCAACCCCATGGACTGTAGCCTGCCAGGCTCCTCCGTCCATGGGATTTTCCAGGCAAGAATACTGGAGTGGGTTGCCATTTCCTTCTCCAGGGGATCTTCCCAACCCAGAGGTCTAACCCAAGTCTCCCTCATTACAGGCAAGCGCTTTACCATCTGAGCTACCAGTACCTATTTACCAGGAGCCAGGTGTGGATCTGCCCAGAGTTACTAAAAGGAATTCTATCCAGGAAGGTCATCTGGAAGTCAAAGAGATCTCAGTGAATGATAAACTGTCAAATTTCCTCAGTGAAGAGTATATTGAAAATTCATTAGCCAGTAAAAATATGAAAGAACTGTACTTGGAGCTTTCTATCAGGAGCTTTGTCAAGAATTCTCACACACAAAAATGCCCAGAGGAAAAAACTCAGCCGCTGAAGATTTGGCACCTACAGGGCACCAACACTCAAACTGGAAGACCTTTCCTGCTCCTTTCCATCCACCTAAGAGGGACCAAGATCCTTGGCTAGGGTAGTGTTTCGGAGTTAAAGCATAGTAACCAGTTTATGAAACCTCAGTCCCCACTTGAAATCTTCAAACTTAGGTGAGGCTTCAGCTGTTGATGGTGAAAAGTTTACAGTTTTCACGTGTTTGGAACATTAAAATTACACAGGACCATACTTTTCATTTCTTAACTTGAAGCTCTTTTTGTGACTGACTAGTGGCTGAAAAGCAATAGGTCCTGCTCAAGATTTTATCCAGATGTGGTAGACAAGGAGACTAGAAATCAGATGTATAAAAAGGAAAAGGGAAAAAAATAAAATTATGTTGTGTTCATTGTTTATTTCGCACAACTCTTAACAAAATTTTATAATAAATTACAAATGTGTAAGTTAAAAAAGTTATCATTCCTATTTATCTAATATTTATTTATGTAATATCTAAAAGAACTAAAGAGAATGAGAAATATTTAGTTTTAACATTACTTTCATGAACTTAAGCAAGACATTAAATATCCATTTAATGCTTAAGAATTCTTAATATGGAACATTCTATACACCTCTATTCTATGACACTGTGGGTGTGTCAGAGGGAGAAAGAGAGAGGGTGAGTTTGAAACTGCATGAGACTGCATTCATACACTGAAGGAGAAGAAATGTGGAAGAAGATAAAGCACCCCTGGGCCTCGAATCTCATGGAGTTACACAGAATAAGCTTTCAGCCTCTCATCATCAAAATTCACAGAGGGTTGATGGTGGGTCTGATCTCATCTATATGAATCTCTGCACTACTATTCCACAAAGACACAAAAAAGGGTCAACCGAGGAACAGCAGAGGAGGCGTGCTGGCATTCAATGAACGCACTAACTGCTTTTTCACAGTGTTCTTCAATGTGTTACTTTTATCATGCTGAGACCTGCATAAAAATGAAATGTCATACTTCACTACCCTTCCAGCCAGTGGTACAGTTTATTTTCTTGTCTTCTGATAGAGTTCACAAATTTAATAACTGCCTTTTATCCTAGTCTCTATACTCCCTTTCAGCTTCCTATTCAGTCTTCTCTCTCTTCAGGCTTGCAGGAAATGCCTCATTTTAGGTTTTCTATAACAGACATAATAGACAAGAAAAGCTAAAGAGGAGAGGATATTATCTATCATTTAGAAATGGACAAGGGGCAATCAGAGCATTTTAATGGAAAGAAAGTGGGGGGTGGGGATGTCTTGCTATTGTAGTATTTACCATGTTCTTTTGGGTGAGACAATTTAGATTGGAATAAATTGAGTAGTTTGTGTTGAAAAGCATATTATAATTCTTCTGATCTGTGTCCCTTTTGAAAAAAAAATTATCCTTAATCAAAAAAAAATAATAATAAGGTTCGTTTTAGGGAAATATAGATAAAATAGGACTGATTTTTCAGCTAATTAACAAATACAGTGATTAATTTGAGCATTTCTGCTTTAATGCATGTGGCTATAATTAATAGTGATTTTGCAGGTCTCCACATGTTTTCTAAATGACAATGACAATATCATTAATTAGGTGTATTATTGTACAGATTTTTTGGAAGTTAAGAAATAATAGAGTATAGTTCAGGCAATATTTCTAAAGACATATCATCTGCTAGTGGTACCAATAATCCCTCATTTACATTCTTGTGAAGGTCTGAATAGACAGTGAACCACATTTGAGTTGCCCTCAAACACGCAGTCAGGCACATTACCAGCAAATTGCAAGAGTGAGTTTGTAACCAGACATCTTTGTTCCTGTCCCATGCTCTATACCTTTCACCTCTTTGATTAAAAACACAGCATGTAAGAATGGATCTTTGTTAATCTCAGAGAAAATGGTTTCTCACATTGAATTATTTAAATTCTAATTGTGGTTCATTGCCTATAAATAATCAACCGGAACTTTTAAATAGATGGTGATGCTTAATTCTCTTCTGAAATACCAAGTGGCTCTCAATGCTTCCACAGTTCTTGCATCCCAATAAGTGAACATCAAAGTGTGTACTTTAGAAGAAGCCTGAGACTGATAATTGCTAAAATTGTTTTTCTACCATATTCTCTTCTTACCCCATGGCATTAGAATGCAGGAACATAATGTTATCCTATGTACTCATAAAAATTCCAATACCAGATACATTTGATATAATGTGCTTTCATTATAATCTTCAGAATTTCATCAGAGTGCATTTCATGTCGTTTTTTTTTTCTCTTGCAATGCTAAAGACATAGCAGACTTTGAGAGGAAATTTTGAGCTATCTCATAGTTAAATCATTTTTTTGTGAAAATTTTCAGAGTTAATAAGATGTATTTTTAAATTAGATTATTAAGAAACTGCTCTTAAATTTTTGTGTACATAAGGATCATCTGAGGTGTCTGTTAAAAATAAATACTCCTAGCTGTACCTCTAGAGATTTGGATAAAATACTTCTGCAGGAGGCCCCAGACTCTGCATATTCAATTGTCACTCCTAATGTGATTCTGTAACACTTAACAAAAACACCTTTTGACAAATTTGATTTTTCATTACAATGGCAACATTTTCAAATACCCTATTATCTTTAAATGCAATCATATTTCCAATTCCTCTGAATTTGACTAGACAGTATATTTCATCTTTTCTTTCTCTAGTGTTAAACTTCCCTATCTCTCCTTAAAATAACTTTTAAATTATCATCTCTTTCTTTTGTCCTTATAACACTATGACACCCACCTGTTTGACTTTTCTTTGCCATTTTTTCTATGTCAATACATTATTGTTACTTGTTAAAATAATTTATACTTGTTTATCATCTGTTGAACTACAGTCCTGTCAAAGTGATTATATACAGATAAACACAGAAGCTTTCAAATGTTGTGACTCTGACTCACAGTAAGAATTACATCTACTTTTATTAATAAACAGTTCCCTCCCCCAAATCAGTAGACATACTATAATTTGTATTTCATAGAATGTGTGAGTTTTGCAGCACTTGAAAAGCCAGCTCTTCTTCTGATTCATGAATTTCTTCATACTATCTCTAATAGACATTGACTGTAGTTGGAACACTTACAGCTACAGGAGAAACAGTGATCAGGACAGAAAAATGGAACTTACCTAAAAGAGTTAGGAAAACAGAACAGTACATGTCTGAAGAAAATAGCAATCATATGTTAAAAGTGGGGTTTGAAAAATAGAAATAACACATCTAGAAAAAAGTAATAGCATATAAATAGATAAAAGTAAGTGGGTTTTATGACTAGATTATCTTTTCTGTCTTCTCCTGTCGCAGATCCTTGCATCTATTACTCAGCTCACATTTTTTATCTTCCGCCAACTTTGGATTTTCATGTTTAAATATGAATCCTTGAAGTAAATTCAGCTGATGAATACACTGAACTACTCTTAGTTAAAACAGCATCTCTCATATAATGATTAGTGTATTTAAGTAGGTAGCCAAGTAATAGAGTTTCCATTTCCATTTCTTTGAATTTGATAGCCTTGGTTGGTCTACACTTTCTTTTTTTCTTTTCTAATTTGACTTTTGAGGCTTTTAAATTTGTGTCAGGAGAAATTTGTGTATAAAGTTGGTGGAAATAGTTCCTTGTGATTTATTCTTCATATCTCTTGAATTGTAAATGTTTTTCTGTCTTTCCTCTGAAATTTTGGGTTCATGTATTCTTTACCTGTTTTGTTTTTTCAAGATCTGGACTAAATGTCAGCATTATGTAATTAATCCTGTGAATTCAAATGAAGAACTTTTCATATGGTAGAGATAATTCAACCTATCTGCAGTATACTTTTATCTTTCATCATCTGAAAAGTAGAACTTTGTAATCCTGGCATTTTTACTGAAAGGAAATATAATTTTTCCATGTTAATTAGCTTAAGTAGTGCAGATGGTGACTGCAGCCATGAAATTAAAAGATGCTTACTCCTTGGAAGAAAAGTTATGATCAACCTAGACAGTATATTCAAAAGCAGAGACATTACTTTGCCAGCAAAGGTCCGTCTAGTCAAGGCTATGGTTTTTCCTGTGGTCATGTATGGATGTGAGAGTTGGACTGTGAAGAAAGCTGAGCGCCGAAGAATTGATGCTTTTAACTATGGTGTCAGAGAAGACTCTTGAGTTCCTTGGATTCCAAGGAGATCCAACCAGTCCATTCTGAAGGAGATCAACCCTGGGATTTCTTTGGAAGGAATGATGCTAAAGTTGAATCTCCAGTACTTTGGCCACCTCATGAGAGGAGTTGAGTCATTGGAAAAGACTCTGATGCTGGGAGGGGTTGGGGGCAGGAGGAGAAGGGGACGACCGAGGATGAGATGGCTGGATGGCATCACTGCCTCAATGGACGTGAGTCTGAGTGAACTTCGAGAGATGGTGATGAGCAGAGAGGCCTGGCATGCTGTGATTCATGCGGTCGCAGAGTCGGACACTACTGAGCGGCTGAACTGAACTGAACTGAACTGAATACATTGTTGATATTTACTTCAATGAATAAAACAAACAAAAAACCAAAAAGTAGAAAGGCAACATTAGAGGTACAGAATCAACTGATATAAAACCATTTGAAAGTATCATATCAATATTTACAAATAAATTAGGTATTTGCATTAGCTATTTCCTTCATGAAGCAAGTATAATCCTTTCTCAATTAGATTAAAACCAAACATTCTCATAAAAAAAAGTTGCTAAAATAACTTATGAAATTACCTAATGAATTGATTATCTTCACACTTCAATAATATTGTAATTTAATTTATTTCTTGGCAGCAAAATGGTATTTTTAAAAGGTGAAGCCTCAGTGAGTAGTTTCAGAATCAAGCACAAAAATTCCTCAAGGGTTTATACACTGACCTAGTATAAAATGCATTTTCCAATAGGCAAAATGTTAACATGGATTACAAATAAGCCAGCAGTGGACATTAATGACATATGAATATAATTTAACATTTTAATACATGTATTAACAACTGGATCTTATCAAATATATATTTCTAATCACTAAAATTCTTTGCAATATCAACCCTTCAAGTCATCTTTTTCAGCATAACCAAAAAACTCCACACATATTTGCAATTCATACATTCAGAGTTTTAGAATTTTCATTACTAAAGTTTCGGAAGGCTGAGTAATATTATAAATTTGTCAGATTAGTGAATATGCATATATGATTGATGAATTATATTTTTATAACAACTCATCAAGTTTAACTATTTTTTTTTTCTGATGGGTTGAGTGGACTTTAAGCTCAAAATATTTTGAATATAAGCAAATATAAATTTATTCTCAACAGCTATGCATTCAGGATAATCATTCTCATGACCTCTTCTCACAAAGTTAAAAATGTTTCCAGTGAAGAGTAAATAAATAGGCTAACAAGCCACTATGAAATAATTCTAAATTGAATTTTTAGTTACTCAGCTGTTGCATACATGAGTTTTGATGATTTCGGTTGGAAAGTTTGCATTTATGATATATGAGTCTACTTACAAAAGTAAATATAGTAGACTTTTTCAAATTAACCACTTCTATTGTTTCATACAAAAAAAACAGTTTTGTTTCAGTCTAATAGTTCAGTTGGTGTGGATTTATCACATATTTATTACTCCATTTTTCTCTGCAAAATGAATTGCACCCAGCATGGCATCCCAAGAGAAGGGTGGTATGACTGGGTCTGCCACCGTGCACAGGAGCAGCTTTATCAACGACATTGTTTCAAATTGCCAAGTAGCCTGTCTTTTGGTTGGTTTTACTATTGTTTTAACATTTTCAAGATTAAACACATCCCTTGTTACAATTACCCTTGATACATTCCTTATCTCCATTGCATAGTTGTTAAGATTAGATGGAACTTTTTGTACCTGACTATTTTGATATCATTGCAGGCATTTCCCTTGTGTTAAAAACCCAAAGCAATCCTTGACATAAGAGCAATTTTAATATTTAGGATAGCATTGCAACAAAATCTTATTACATGTTTTCAAAGGAAAAACCCAATAGTATCTTTATTTGTTCAGTTTGATTTTTAAGGATGGTAATGATTCAAAATAAAAGAGAGACAGACTCATAGATACAGAGAACTAGGAGTTACCAGAAGGAATCTGTGGGGACGGGAGAAATAGGTGAAGGAGATTAATAGGTACAAACCTCCAGCTGGAAAAGAAGTAAAGTAATGGGGACATAATGTACGGTGAAGGGAATATAATCGATATTTTAATAACTCTGTATGGTGATAGGTGGTAACTAGACAACCATGGTGATCATTTCCTAATGTATATTAAAAAAATGAAACCATTCTGTTGTATACCTAAAACAAAAAATACATTCAAAAGATACCTGAAAAAAGAACTTGCTTGCCAAATTCATCCTAATGAAATTAGTTCTGACCTAAACTTTCTGAATACTTAGGTCTTAACTAGTACACGTGATATCAACATAGGCAGTTTGGCCACAACTTTAGAGGAATAATTAATTTATATTCAAATAGTTGAAAGACAAGTACATAATCACAAAATTTTAAAAATATATAAATTGTAATAAAATATTTAAAGGATATAAATAAAATTCACCTATTTTAGATGCTTTTATTTTTATTGTTTTTTTTTACTATTTACATCACACTTTAAATATGAACAGATTGTGTAAGTAACTAGTAAGTAAATAAAACCTACATTTAAAATAAGCATGTCTATGTCTACAGATGACTGATGATCTTGAATCTCATTTCATATGCTTACAAGCAATTTAGATATCCTTTTAGCTATTAATAAGTGCCTATTTAAGCCTTTTGTCCATTTAAAAATTAGATTGTTGATGTTTTTATTCATTTATAGGAGTTCCTTATATGAGTTCTAAGTATGAGTCCCTTTCCATGTGTATATAGTATTTTTTTCCATTTATTGCTTTACATTCTCACTTTCTTAATAATGTCTTTGAAGAACAGAAATTTCATTTTAATGAAATACAGTATATCAGTCAGCTATGATTAAGATCTTTAGAGTTTTTCTAGCCTGTTTAAGAATAATCTCTACCTACCCCCAGCATTAGGAAAGTATTTCATCTATCTTCTAGAAATGCAATTATCTTACTCTTCAATTAATTTAAAAACTTATATGAATTTTCATGTGTATGTATAATATTAAAGTTATTTTTGTATGGAAAGCTAATTGATCTGTTCAACTTATTGAAAATATCATCCTTTCCCTACTGTAGTGATATCTTCATCCTAATTCTGGTGACCATGTAGACACAGGTCTGTTTCTAGACTCTCTAATCTGTTGTATTGGTTTATTTACCTCTCCTTACACCAATACCTCACTATTCAATTTGCTTTAAAATAAGTCTTGATACTTAGTGAGTATGTCCTCCAGCTTTGTTCTTCCTTAAATGTGACTTCGATTACTTTTTTGCACTTTCATTGCCATATATTTTTTTAGAACCAGTTGGTCAATTACCATTAAAAAGAAGTGGGGATTTTGATTGGAATTACATTGAATCTATACATAAATTTGTGTGAAATGTCACCTTAACAATACTGAGATTTTGAATTGATGAAGATAGTGTGTTTCCCAATGGATTTATGTCTTTAACTGATACAATCTTATACAAAAATTACTTTAATGGTTACTCTAGAATTTATAATTTACATTAGGGTCTCACTTCAATTGTAACTGCTACCACTTCTAGACACTGTGAAAACCTTAGCACAGTTTAAAAATCTGTTTTCCCACTTTTCCCTTTTGCACTAGTATTATGATTAAATGGATTTCTTATATATATTTGAAATCTCAAAAATAGCATTGCCCAACTTTTTTATTTAATTCTTATTTTCTGCCATGGTCAAAAGGACTAATATACAGATATATATATACATTCTTCTGGTTTCAAGTTCTAGCTTTCACAAAAGACTAGATCACAAGTACAATTCAGCCAAATTCCTTGCCACTTTATAACAAGGATTATCTTCTTCATTGTCTGATAACTTGTTCTTTGTTTTGATCTGGGACAACATCAGAGTGGTCTTTACTCTTCTTATTTCTGTACAGTTCTGTACATGATTATATAGTCTCTCTAAGAAGATGGGCACTTTATCTAAAGCGTCCTTAGTTTTATTCATGAACTTTCAGGAGAATCACCTTTGAAAGTCCCTTCATAATAATCACCACTCCTAGCAGGAATTCCAGCCACTACTCATTAAAGAAAGTGAAAGTGAAGTCGCTCAGTCGTGTCCGACTCTTTGCGACCCCATGGGGTGTAGCCTACTAGGCTCCTCCGTCCATGGGATTCTCCAGGCAAGAGTACTGGAGTGATTTGCCGTTTCCTTCTCCAGGAGATCTTCCCAACCCAGGGATCGAACACGGGTCTCCCAGGTTGTGGGCAGACGCTTTACCATCTGAGCCACCTCATTACTCAGTTCCAAAGCCACTTCCATATTTATAAAGTGTGTGTGTGTGTGTGTGTATGTGTGTGTGTGTGTGTGTGTGTTAATAGAAGCACCTAAATTTTCAGTTCTAATGTATGTCTTAATCTGTTTGAGCTAGAATAACAAATTACCATAGACCGATGACTTCAACAACAAACATTTATTTCTCACAGTTCTGGAGCCTGGACAATCAAGATCACAGATGTGTTCTTGATGAGTATCCTCTTCCAGGTAGACAGAGGGTCATTATCTTGCTATATCCTTATGTAATAGAAAGAGAACTAGCTAATGTTTTCTTATAAGATCGTCAATCCTATTCATGAAAGTTCCATCCTTATGACCTAGTTACTTCCTAAATATCCCATCCCCAAATCCCATCACGTTGAGATTAGGGTCTCAACATTATGAATTTGAGAGGAACACAAACATTTAAATAAAAGAATGTAGTTTATCTGTGGGTACATAATGTATGTGGTATTCATTAGGGCTGACCATACATACTCTGGTTATCCTTTCTCTGAAACCATAAAGTTTGCATGTTTCTGCTGTATTGGTATGTGCTATCAGTGAAACAGAGTCAATCTAAGCATTTTTTAATAAATTAATATAGGAATTGAGATTTGTTATGAATCTGAAGGAGATGGGAAAGCTAAGTACAGAAAAATCCTTGTAAAAGGGAGAGAAGCCACCTTCATATGGTTAGGGAAGCAGAGTTGAATGCCTGTATGACATACTGAAGACGGTGTCTGTCAAAAGCTAGTTAGAAATTATTTCCTTTTTAAAGGAATTTCCCTCTACTTATCTCAGCTGGCAGCAGTATCGTGGTTCTCAGTTCTCACCAAGAAGCAACTATGAACCTCACATCTGGTCACTTACGTACTTGTAACCACTTACAGGGAATAGTGACCTCTGCCTTTCTTCTGCTTTCTAAAAGAGGAGCCTCAGGAATATATGATAGTTTTCATCTTCTCCACGGTTGGATAGAGGATCTTTTAAAGGATATGGTGTTTATACTGAATTCCTAATGAATAATTTGTACATTCCACCAATCTGAAGCTAGATGTAGGTGTGTGATTTGTTTTGGTCAACAAAATATAAAAAGTGTTGTGTCACTTCTGGGTAACTTACTACTCTAAGAGTCTAAGAATAGATAAGGTACCCCACACTCATTTTCCCTGCCAAAAGATGATGAAAGCGTGTGTCAAGATGGACCACCATTAGCCTGGATATCTGAGTGATTGTAGTGAACAAAGCTGCCCTGAAAACCCACTTTGGACCTGTTGTATGAGAAAAAAGTTAAATTTTGCCACATTAAGCTACTGACATTTTGTTATGAAACCTGATTATTCTAACATAAATAACAACAATAAAAATTTCAGCACATATGTGCACCCCCCTCAAACACACTCATAATCTCTGTGGTTTAAAGCAAGAAGGGGTTATTTAATGCTGTTTCACATGTTAATCTCAGGCTTGTGAGGGGGTCTCTTTTGCATCATCCCCACTCCCTTACCCAGGCTGAGAAACAGGTATCCTACTTAATGTTACCAGTCACAGAAAATAGAGGGAAAAAAATGATTCTTGGTTATTTTTTTTTTCCTAAATATGACACAGAAAATTTTGGCTAAATTTTATTGGACAGAGCAAATCACACAAATGCACTTAAGTTCCAGAATGCAAAAATTATAATTCTATCGTGAACCTGGAAGAAAAGACGAAGTAGAATATTTATTAATGTTCCCAATGATTGCCATGAAACTTGAAGAGATAACGAATGACAATTATAGGTCTGAAAGGATTCTCACAAGATAGAAAGGTAAGCTGGAGTACAGGATATAAGATTCTAGAGGGATACTAATAAAGTTCTATATTTAGTTCCCTCCAAATTTGAGCTACTAGGGAAGCCAAAATCAACTCTTCAAGTTCTCAACAAACTGTAAGAATAATTAACTAACAAACAAATATACAAGCTGATTTTAGTTTAAGATAAACTAATTAAAAACCAACATATTGGTGCTACTTGAAAAAAAGATTTAATACCTAGAAAAACATTATTTTTAAAGAAGAAAATATATCCCTAATTCCTATACATTTCTGAGGCATTCCTACCTTTTCTGAGAACCCCATAGTAAGGGGTATAAAATACCTCAGATTGCAATTGAACGAAAGGTATTCCAACATTTTTAGGTTACTGAGGGGATGACTTGTTGAGAAAACTGGAAATGATTATTCTGTAGAATAAAGACCTCATAACTTAATAATAGTTATTTGGAGATATTTGGAAAACTCAGCAGTGGCCGCAGGACTGGAAAAGGTCAATTTTCATTCCAATTCCAAAGAAAGGTAATGCCAAAGAATGCTCAAACTACCGCACAATTGCACTCATCTCACACACTAGTAAAGTAATGCTCAAAATTCTCCAAGCCA
>SJYX01002068.1:142162-188325 GCA_006410675.1 Oreotragus oreotragus
CTGGGCTGGAAGAAGCACAAGCTGGAATCAAGATTGCCAGGAGAAATATCAATAACCTCAGATATGCAGATGACACCACCCTTATGGCAGAAAATGAAGAGGAACTAAAAAGCTTCTTGATGAAAGTGGAGATTGAAGTTGGCTTAAAGCTCAACATTCAGAAAAATAAGATCATGGCATCTGGTCCCATCACTTCATGGGAAATAGATGGGGCAACAGTGGCTGACTTTATTTTTCTGGGCTCCAAAATCACTACAGATGGTGACTGCAGCCATGAAATTAAAAGACACTTGCTCCTTGGAAAAAAAGTTATAACCAACCTAGATAGCATAATAAAAAGCAGAGACATTACTTTGCCAACAAAGGTCCATCTAATCAAGGCTTTTTCCAGTGATCATGTATGGATGTGAGAGCTGGACTGTGAAGAAGGCTGAGTGTCGAAAATTGATGCTTTTGAACTGTGGTGTTGGAGAAGACTCTTGAGAGTTCCTTGGACTGCAAGGAGATCCAACCAATCCATTCTGAAGGAGATCAGCCCTGGGATTTCTTTGGAGAGAATGATGCTAAAGCTGAAACTTTAGTACTTTGTCCACCTCATGTGAAGAGTTGACTCATTGGAAAGACTCTGATGCTGGGAGGGATTGGAGGCAGGAGGAGAAAGGGATTACAGAGGATGAGATGGCTGGATGGCATCACGGACTCGATGGACGTGAGTCTGAGTGAACTCCAGGAGCTGGTGATGGACAGGGAAGCCTGGCGTGCTGTGATTCATGGGGTCACAAAGAGTCGGACACGACTGAGCTACTGAACTGAACTGATGATTCTCATATTTTTAAATAACTAGAATTAGGCTAAAACAAAAATAAATTATATTTCACGCAAGTAAAAATAAAAAGCTGGCAATGGTTAATATTAAACTTGGTACATGTGAAAATTAGAGGTCAATTTTTATTTGAAATGTACCCATATGTTTTAAAATTGACAAAATATGTTTTCTCAAATATGATTTAATGCTTTATACTTATTATTCCTTAAAATATGTAATATCTGTGAAACAATCATGTATTTGGCATAAAATATATTTAAACAATGAAAAGTTTCCAAATAGTATAGACACACTGTTGCTTTATGAGAGAACATTAAATGCTTCATAAAAATGAGAAACTTAGTTTTAATATCAGAGAAGGCAATGGCACCCCACTCCAGTACTCTTGCTTGGAAAATCCCATGGACGNTAAAATATGTAATATCTGTGAAACAATCATGTATTTGGCATAAAATATATTTAAACAATGAAAAGTTTCCAAATAGTATAGACACACTGTTGCTTTATGAGAGAACATTAAATGCTTCATAAAAATGAGAAACTTAGTTTTAATATCAGAGAAGGCAATGGCACCCCACTCCAGTACTCTTGCTTGGAAAATCCCATGGACAGAGGAGCCTGGTAGGCTGCAGTCCATGGGGTCGCGAAGAGTTGGACATGACTGAGCGACTTCACTTTCACTTTTCACTTTCATGCATTGGAGAAGAAAATGGCAACCCACTCCAGTATTCTTGCCTGGAGAATCCCAGGGAGAGGGGAGCCTGGTGGGCTGCCGTCTAAGGGGTCGCACAGAGTCGGACACGACTGAAATTTTAATATAGTTATACTTTCATGGATGTGTTCTCATAATCACAGAATGTATTTAATTTTATACTTAGTTTATTTCCACAAGTTAATGATGGTTTCTGGACATACATAATTGAGGAATTCCATAAAATGGGACTGCACCTTTGCTACATAAAATGTTACTACACTATAGTCAAGGTTAAGAATAATATATTTGTTTATAGGATTATAAAAAGATTATGTAGTCAGTCTTAAACAGTCTATTACCTGGGCAGAAAAATAAACTGTGTCCATCTAGTTTATGTAATATTCACAATAATTCCTTTCTGTTGAGCAGTATTATAGACCTAATATTCAATGCAAAACAATTGCTGAGACTGATATAGTAGATCTGAAGAGTGTATTAATGATAAGAGTGTGGTGGTTAGTCTATTCAAGCTGCTATAACAGAATACCACAGACAGGATAATTTATAAACAGAAATTTGTGGTTCACAGTTAGAAAGGCTGGAAAGTCCAAGATCAAGTTGTCACCATGGTCACTTCTGGTGAGGAACCCCTAGTTGGGTCCTAGCTGATGTCTTCCCCTTATGTCCCCACATGCTGGAAGAGGTGAGAGATTTCTCTGAACCTTCTTTTATGAGAACACTAATCCCTTTGATGAATGCTCACCCTAATGGTTGAAGCATCTCTCAAAGGCCCCATCTCCTAATCCCATCATCTTTGGAGGTTTAGATTTCAATATGAATTCTGTGTGGACACATTCAGACCTTAACACATATTTTTTAAGACATCAGAGCCTAAAACTCTAATATATTTTTGTTCTAGAATGCCCTTCTATTTTCTACTAGAGAAATAATGAAAATGTAAACATTTTACCACTGAAGGAAATAGACCAAATAAAAAAATTACTGATTTGGTATTATAGCTATTATCAATATAATTTCTAAATGTAAAATATGAGGGTGAAAAATATTTAAATATATGCTTATCATTTGGGCTTCCCTGGTGGCTCAGCTGGTAAAGAATCTGCCTGCAATGTGGGAGACCTGGGTTCGATACTGGGTTCAGAAAATCCCCTGGAGAAGGGAATGTCTACCCACTCCAGTATTCTGGCCTGGAGAATTCCATGGATTGTATAGTGCATGGGGTCACAAAGAGTCGGACACGACTGAGTCACTTTCACTTTTACTTTTCTTCATCATTTAACCTAAAGGAAACCATTAATGAAATATCTTCAAAGAAATGAATTGTTTATAATTTAAAATAAATGAAATTCAAGAAGCCAATACTTAATACCATCCTACCATATGTATCGGAGAAGGCAATGACAACCCACTCCAGTGTTCTTGCCTGGCGAATCCCAGGGACGGGGGAGCCTGGTGGGCTGCCATCTATGGGNTGAAATATCTTCAAAGAAATGAATTGTTTATAATTTAAAATAAATGAAATTCAAGAAGCCAATACTTAATACCATCCTACCATATGTATCGGAGAAGGCAATGACAACCCACTCCAGTGTTCTTGCCTGGCGAATCCCAGGGACGGGGGAGCCTGGTGGGCTGCCATCTATGGGGTGGTACAGAGTTGGACATGACTGAAGCGACTTAGCATCAGCAGCAGCAACATATATATAACATAACCATATGCTCAAAATTTCTCAGCTTCAAGAATTTACAAATGATATGACAATGAAATTTAAATTGGGTCTGTGATAACTGGGATAATTATATTTTATAACCTGAAAACTGAATCTGTTTAGTAAATCAGCTTTAGTTCTTCTATGCCATGTTTGGTGTATGCTGTCCATTTATTTAATTTGAAATCATTAACAAAAAACAAAGAAAAGAGTTGTATATCATATTCAATAAAGAACTGAAAGATTTTTATTGTAATCACGTGAAAATTCTTCACAGTGATTTTTTTTTCTAATTTTCTACATTTAGCAATGCTCGCTAAATGTAGACTGAAATCATTAGATGCTTTTACAAAATCAGTATATAATATATACTTTGAAGTAAAACCCTCTCATTTATCCATTGTAATAAAGAATTTAAAAGTCCCAATTTGATTAATTAATCATAAATTCAGTATTGTTTAATTATTAGTGAAATTAAAAAGTGAAATTTGTTTCTACCCCAAAGGGTTCTACAGTGTAAGTGGAGAATCAGGACTTACGGCAGAAATTCAACTCCTGTTATCCAAAATATTTAAACTGTATGATTCCTTAAATTCCACAAGACTTCCTTGCTTTGTACAATGAAAAACAGCAAAAAAATAAAGTTTAGGAACTTTCTGAAAGTCACTCAGAATTAATGACCATGTCAAGAACAAGATCCAGGTGGGAGGCAGAATGTGGCAGACAATGTTACTGATTTCATGGAGAATTTCTGAAATGACAAATTTCATTTCCTATGACTCACCCTTAAATTCACTGAGTCTCAGTTGCCTCCTACAGAACCCTCCTGTTATGGTCTGAATAATGTTTCTTTCAAAATTTATGTGTTAAAATCCTAACTCCCAGTTCTTAATTATCTCTTAAAAGCAAGATCTTAATCAGATAAAATTAGGTCTTTAAAACAGTGCTTTTAAAGAGATAATTAAAGGAAAATTAGTTGGACCATAATGCAATATGACTGGTGTCCTTATAAGAAAAGGAGGTGAGGATAGGCACACACGGAACAAGGCCATGTGAAGACCAGGAAGAAGACAGTCATCTACAAGCAAGGTGGAAGGCCCTTAGAAGAAACCAATCCTGCCAACACACTGACCTTGGGCTTCTAGTCTCCAGAAATGTGAGGATAATAAATTTTTGGTATTTAAGCCACCCAGTCTGTGGCACTTTATTATGGCAGCCTTGCAAACTAATATACCTCATAAAGCATGAAATTTACATGGTAATTAAATAATATTATATATGTAAGCCACTTGGCATATAAAAAATGATCCATCTGTTTAGGTACTTTTCCTTTCCTAATGCTCCTGCTCCTCAGAAGGGAAAAAAAAAATGTTGAGATGAAGAATGCTCATCAAATCTGAAAAACTCAATAAGCAGAAATTTTATAGGTAATTATGTTCAATTTTGTCAAAACTACAGAAAAGGAAAATGGAACAAGAACCAAAGAGATGATTTATCATTTCAGAACCAAGTGCTAACATTTGTAAAAGAAGCTGAAATGACATTTCTGAGTTGATCAGAAGATTACAGAGGTAAATTTGGTATGGTACTTTTAGATGTGGATTCAAAGACACACTTAAGAGTTAAATAAGAATCCCCAGAGCTCCTTCTTATTATCTTCTATAATTGCTGCTTAAGAAGAAACATTTCATCATTTATGAAAACATCATATCTAAACATTGTTCAGCATCTCCAACACTTATAAAATGGAAAACAAGTAGAAAGTCATCTAATCTTAACTTTTTCTGATCTGATAAAAAGTTTAAAACATCATTTTTCATTTGTCCAATCAATTTACTCATTGACTAACTATTATTGACTAGAGATAATTACCTTGAAAAAAATCCTTTATTTCTTTTATGCTTAGTCTAGGCCCTTTAGGGAGCCTTTTGTTATTAACTAGGCAAACACCTGGAGACATTGCCTCAAAATAGATTTATTTAAAATAAACAGATACCATTAATCTGACCATTAATCTGGCCAGGCAGACATTTCTGCTGAAGTGTACAACTGCACATTGCTGAGCTATCATGCTGAAATGCAGAATAGAGCTCTGACATTTGNTGTTATTAACTAGGCAAACACCTGGAGACATTGCCTCAAAATAGATTTATTTAAAATAAACAGATACCATTAATCTGACCATTAATCTGGCCAGGCAGACATTTCTGCTGAAGTGTACAACTGCACATTGCTGAGCTATCATGCTGAAATGCAGAATAGAGCTCTGACATTTGAGTTTAGTAAAGTTTATCCCTCCAGGTATCTAGGAGATGAAAAGGTAAATCTGACATTAAGGAATACTTGCCTTTGTTACCCATCAGCACCTTCAACAATATAGTGCTATGTTTAGTGGGACTATAAAACATGCCAAGGAGGGGTGTCCTTTAATTATAACATGACTTTTTCTTGTGAAAACACAGAGGAAAGTGAAATTAACAATAATAGTTTTCTAAAAATGCTTATTTTGACTTATTTTTTCAAAAGTAAAGAATAATTCTTTAGCATATGTTGTATAAACACAAAGATAGTATTAAGTCAGCTATGTTAGTCTCTGGAAAGGAAAAATCAAGATAACCTAAACAAACAAAAAAATAAGATCAAACACATTATGCATCAGTACAGTTCAGTTCAGTTCAGACACTCAGTCATGTCCGACTCTTTAGAGCTCCATGGACTGCAACACACCAGGCATCCTTGTCTATCGCCAACACCCAGAGTTTACTCACACTCATGTCCAAAGAGTCAGTGATGCCATCCAACCATCTCATCCTCTGTCATCCCCAAATCCTCGTGCTTTTAATCTTTCCCAGCATCAGGGTCTTTTAAAATGAGTCAGTTCTTCACATCAGGTGGATAAAGTATTTGGGTTTCAGCTTCAGCATCAGTTCTTCCAATGAATATTCAGGACTGATTTTCTTTAGGTTGGACTGGTTGGATCTCCGTGCAGTCCAAAGGACTTTCAAGAGTCTTCTCCAACACTGCAGTTCAAAAGCATCATTTCTTTGGCACTCAGCTTTCTTTCTTTGTTCAACTCTCAAATCCATATATGACTATTGGAAAAACCATAGCCTTGACTAGATGGACCTTTGTTGGAAAAGTAACGTCTCTACTTTTCAATATGCTGTCTAGGTTGGTCATAACTTTTCTTCCAAGGAGCAAGTGTCTTTTAATTTCATGGCTTCAATCACCATCTTCGGTAATTTTGGAGCCCCCCAAAATAAAGTCTGTCACTTTTCCCACTGTTTCCCCATCTTTTCTCCATGAATTGATGGGACCAGATGCCATGATCTCAGTTTTCTGAATGCTGAATTTTAAGTCAACTTTTTCACTCTCCTCTTTCACTTTCATCAAGAGGCTCTTTAGTTCTTCTTCACTTTCTGCCATAAGGGTAGTTTCATCTGCATATCTGAGGTTATTGATATTTCTCCCAACAATCTTGATTCCAGCTTGTGCTTCATCTAGCCCAGTGTTTCTCATGTTGTACTCTGTATATAAGTTAAATAAGCAGGGTGACAATATACAGCCTTGATTTACTCCTTTCCCTATTTGGAACTAGTCTGTTGTTCCATGTCCAGTTCTAACTGTTGCTTCCTGATCTGCATACAGATTTCTCAAAAGGCAGGTCAGGTGGTCTAGTATTTCCATCTCTTGAAGAATTTTCCACAGTTTATTGTGATCCACACAGTCAAAGGCTTTGGCATAGTCAATAAAGCAGAAGTAGATATTTTTCTCAAACTTGCTTGCTTTTTCAATGATCCAGCGGTTGTTGGCAATTTAATCTCTGGTTCCTCTGCATTTTCTAAATCCATCCATTTTCCAGACTTGAACATCTGGAAGTCATGGTTAACATACTGTTGAAGCCTGGCTTGGAGAATTTTTAGCATTACTTTGCCAGCATGTGAGATGAGTGCAATTGTGCGGTAGTTTGAGCATTCTTTGGCATTTCCTCTCATTGGGATTGGAATGAAAACTGACATTTTCCAGTCCTGTGGCCACTGCTGAGTTTTCCAAATGTGCTGGCATATTGAGTGCAGCACTTTCACAGCATCATCTTTTAGGATTTGAAATAGTTCATCTAGAATTCCATCACCTCCACTAGCTTTGTTCGTAATGATGCTTTCTAAGGCCCACTTGACTTCACATTCCAGGATGTCTGGCTCTAGGTTGGTGATCACACCATTGTGATTATCTGGGATGTGAAGATCTTTTTGTATAGTTCTGCTCTGTATTCTTGCCACTTCTTAATATCTTCTGCTTCTGTTAGGTTCATACCTTTTCTGTTCTTTATTGTGCCCCTCTTTGCATGAAATGTTCCCATGGTATCTCTAATTTTCTTGCATAGATATCTAGACTTTCCCATTCTATAGTTTTCCATAATATGATGCTAATTTAATCTAGATCCATTACTGTTTACTGTTTATTGCATGATCATATGGAACTCTTGGGAAGGCTAAGGTATTGAGAACTGGTTCCCTGATAGCTCAGACAGTAAAGAATCCGACTGCAGAGCAGGAAACCCGGATTCGATCCCTGTGTCAGCAAAATCCCCTGGAAAGGAAAATTGCAACCACTCCAGTATTCTTGCCTGGGAAATTCCATGGATAGCAGAGCCTGGTGGGCTACAGTCCATGGGGTTGCAAAGAGTAGGATTCGACTGAGCAACAGAGCATGCACAAGCCGAACAAATGAACACCAATTCATCTTTCCAAGAGTTATCTAGGTCTCCAGGACACCAGCCAATAGCAGTGCTCCATCACTACTTCAAGCGTTATATCTTTAACTCCGGGGATACAGCACTATCTAGAGAGATTAACCTCTTTTGGCTTTCGTCAGTGCAACTGCAAAGAGGAGTTTAGTGACTTTCAAGAAAGATAACTAAGAAGAAACTTGTGTTTCTGCTTCTCAAACTGCATGTGGCTTTTGAATGCCAAAGGGAGAAAGTGGCAATACCTTGGTTTGCTTGTCATATCTTGCCATTAATGCATATTAAATCCTTTTTTAATTATAGTAGCTTAAAACAAAGAGATTTAGAATAAAATGCTGATATAATTATAATATAGAATCAGAATAGGTTATCTGACAACTCACTGGATGAAATGTCTAACAACACTTTCTATTATGATTTTGTAGTCTTATACAATGTAGGTATACANTTCCACTGTTTCCCCATCTATTTGCCATGAAGTGATGGGACCAGATGCCATGATCTTAGTTTTCTGAATGTTGAGCTTTAAGCCAACTTTTTCACTCTCCTCTTTCACTTTCATCAAGAGGCTCTTTAGTTCTTCTTCACTTTCTGCCATAAGGGTAGTTTCATCTGCATATCTGAGGTTATTGATATTTCTCCCAACAATCTTGATTCTAGCTTGTGCTTCATCTAGCCCAGTGTTTCTCATGTTGTACTCTGTATATAAGTTAAATAAGCAGGGTGACAATATACAGCCTTGATTTACTCCTTTCCCTATTTGGAACTAGTCTGTTGTTCCATGTCCAGTTCTAACTGTTGCTTCCTGATCTGCATACAGATTTCTCAAAAGGCAGGTCAGGTGGTCTAGTATTTCCATCTCTTGAAGAATTTTCCACAGTTTATTGTGATCCACACAGTCAAAGGCTTTGGCATAGTCAATAAAGCAGAAGTAGATATTTTTCTCAAACTTGCTTGCTTTTTCAATGATCCAGCGGTTGTTGGCAATTTAATCTCTGGTTCCTCTGCATTTTCTAAATCCATCCATTTTCCAGACTTGAACATCTGGAAGTCATGGTTAACATACTGTTGAAGCCTGGCTTGGAGAATTTTTAGCATTACTTTGCCAGCATGTGAGATGAGTGCAATTGTGCGGTAGCTTGAGCATTCTTTGGCATTTCCTCTCATTGGGATTGGAATGAAAACTGACATTTTCCAGTCCTGTGGCCACTGCTGAGTTTTCCAAATGTGCTGGCATATTGAGTGCAGCACTTTCACAGCATCATCTTTTAGGATTTGAAATAGTTCATCTAGAATTCCATCACCTCCACTAGCTTTGTTCGTAATGATGCTTTCTAAGGCCCACTTGACTTCACATTCCAGGATGTCTGGCTCTAGGTTGGTGATCACACCATTGTGATTATCTGGGATGTGAAGATCTTTTTGTATAGTTCTGCTCTGTATTCTTGCCACTTCTTAATATCTTCTGCTTCTGTTAGGTTCATACCTTTTCTGTTCTTTATTGTGCCCCTCTTTGCATGAAATGTTCCCATGGTATCTCTAATTTTCTTGCATAGATATCTAGACTTTCCCATTCTATTGTTTTCCATAATATGATGCTAATTTAATCTAGATCCATTACTGTTTACTGTTTATTGCATGATCATATGGAACTCTTGGGAAGGCTAAGGTATTGAGAACTGGTTCCCTGATAGCTCAGACAGTAAAGAATCCGACTGCAGAGCAGGAAACCCGGATTCGATCCCTGTGTCAGCAAAATCCCCTGGAAAGGAAAATTGCAACCACTCCAGTATTCTTGCCTGGGAAATTCCATGGATAGCAGAGCCTGGTGGGCTACAGTCCATGGGGTTGCAAAGAGTAGGATTCGACTGAGCAACAGAGCATGCACAAGCCGAACAAATGAACACCAATTCATCTTTCCAAGAGTTATCTAGGTCTCCAGGACACCAGCCAATAGCAGTGCTCCATCACTACTTCAAGCGTTATATCTTTAACTCCGGGGATACAGCACTATCTAGAGAGATTAACCTCTTTTGGCTTTCGTCAGTGCAACTGCAAAGAGGAGTTTAGTGACTTTCAAGAAAGATAACTAAGAAGAAACTTGTGTTTCTGCTTCTCAAACTGCATGTGGCTTTTGAATGCCAAAGGGAGAAAGTGGCAATACCTTGGTTTGCTTGTCATATCTTGCCATTAATGCATATTAAATCCTTTTTTAATTATAGTAGCTTAAAACAAAGAGATTTAGAATAAAATGCTGATATAATTATAATATAGAATCAGAATAGGTTATCTGACAACTCACTGGATGAAATGTCTAACAACACTTTCTATTATGATTTTGTAGTCTTATACAATGTAGGTATACACAGTAAGATAGAGGTAATTGATAAATGAAAATACCAGTTCTTAAGGTTTTATTGTGTACAAGGCACTGTGTCCAATACCTTAGAAGTGTTCTTTTTTTTTTTTTTTGTCAAAATTTTATAGATGAGAAAACTGAGTCTTAATGAGGTGGATAATTTATCCAAGAGCATTAGGTGTTAGGACCTAGATTTCAGGACCTGAATTGAAAGCTAGGTTTGTCAGACTTCAGAGCTAATGTTCTTAATCTAGATAGTTTCCGTGTAAATTTCTAGAAAAGAAATAAAAAATGAAAATTAATCAACATATTATGGACAAATTGGAAGTTTATTCTTACTTAGGGAAAGGCAGTATTCTTCAATCTCGTCAAACTCCTCTTTTCAGTTGTATTATTGGGTAATAAAAAGGCCAAGGTTAGTCTCTTTAAATACTCCTGTAGGGCTTCCCTGGTGGCTCAGTGGTAAAGAATCTGCCTGCCAATGCTAAATAGGTTCAATCCCTGGACCAAGAAGATCCCACATGCCATGGAGCAACTAACCCTGTGTGCCACAACTATTAAGTCTGTGGAATAGAGCCTGGGAACAGCAACCACTGAGCCTGTGTGTTGAAACAACTGAGGCCCGTGTGCCCTAAAGCCTGTGCCCCACAACAAGAGAAGCCACTGCAATGAGAAGCCTGCTTGTTGCAACTAGAGAAAAGCCCATGCAGCAGCCAAGACCAGCACAGCCAATAAATAAAGAAATAGTCCTGTACATGCACAGTGATTCTTACCTGAAACACATACACACACCCATACACCTACATGTATATGCAGATGAAAGAAAGGGATGGAGATTAGTCAGATTAGTCCGGGTTCTCTAGAGAATCAGAATCAATAGGACTTCATATCTCTCTATTAATATCTATCTGTCTGTCTATTTGGAACTGCCTCATGCATTTGTGGCGGAGAAGGAAATGGCAACCCACTCCAGTGTTCTTGCCTGGAGAATCCCAAGGACGAGGAAGTCTGATAGGCTGTAGTCCATGGGGTCGCTAAGAGTCGGACACGACTGAGCAACTTCACTTTCACTTTTCACTTTCATGCATTGGAGAAGGAAATGACAACCCACTCCAGTGTTCTTGCCTGGAGAATCCCAGGGATGGGGGAGCCTGGTGGGCTGCCGTCGATGGGGTCACACAGAGTCGGACATGACTGAAGCCACGTAGCAGCAGCATGAATTTGTGGAAGCTGACAATCCCCAGGATCTACAGTTCTCAAGTCAGAGAACCTGAAGAGACAGTCCAAAGGCCAGTAAGTTTGAGATCAAGGAAAAACCCATGTTTCAGTTTGAGTTTGAAAGGAGGGGGTAAAACCTATGGCACAGGTAGAAGGCAGTCAGGTGGGAGGTATTCCCTCTTATTCAGCTAGAATCAGGCTTTTGTTCTATTCAGGCCTTCAGTTGATGGGATGAGGCCCACCCACATTAGTGAGAGCAATCTGCTGTATTCAGTTATTTACTCAGGAGTCAGTTTACTCATCGAAGTGTCCAGTGCATTCAAAAACACCTACACAGAAACATCCAGAATAATGTTTGACCAAATTGCTGAACCACTAGTTGTGACACATAAATTTAATCATTGCAGATAGATGGATGGATAGATAGATACAGATGGGAAGGTAGGAGGGAAAGGGGAGAGAGGGAAAGAGGGAGGAAGCTATATAAACCCAAAGCTGGTTTAAATATTCAGAGAAAATAAAGATGTAGGAAATAAATTGTGGTGAGATTAACAGTGCTAATTCTTAGAAATATTATCAAAAGTCAGTATAATAAAAACAATCCAATCTAGCTTCATTTTTAAATCTCTAATCTTCATTGTTTTAATAATTTTATTGTATTTAATGGAGGATTATCTGGCATTATAGATATTTTTCTTTAATCACAGAATTTTTGTGTTGTTAAGTAGACATCGTTAGGGCCAATTCTATTGGAAAGATGAAAGGTCTCAAGCATTGAAGTTTCATTCCCTTTGACATTAGATCCATTGATTTTTCTTAAAAGATGTTTATACACATCAATTTTACAGCTTTCTAGAGGAAAGTGTATAATTAAGTATTGACAGTCTGAAAGCATGTATTAAAATAGAAGGTTTATAATTTTTAAATGGTCAAAAATGAAACAATTTAAAATATTTCTTACTATTTATGATGATATTCATTTACTCCTATGTTCTGCTTCAAAGCAGATAATGATTAATTCATGGGAAAANAAAGTGTATAATTAAGTATTGACAGTCTGAAAGCATGTATTAAAATAGAAGGTTTATAATTTTTAAATGGTCAAAAATGAAACAATTTAAAATATTTCTTACTATTTATGATGATATTCATTTACTCCTATGTTCTGCTTCAAAGCAGATAATGATTAATTCATGGGAAAAATCCATAGAGGATTTCTTGCAATTATAATTAAACATTTTTTGTCTTTATCAGATTCTTAGAAAAAAAAATAGATGATTGATTTTGAACCCAGGGAATTGCCTTATGTGTCAAACATCAGGACACATTTCTTTATTGAGAAAGACACTATCCAATATATACTGGACTACAAGATCATGGATATCCTATTATACTTTTATGAGAAAATTTTTCCTCCTTCTTGGCCATTCTCCGTGAATTTTAGTCTTATATTTTTTTATATATGCAAGACTTAATTATTTGATATAAGAATGAGAGGAGCCAATTTACCTGCCAGTGAAAAAGCTTTTATTACTTCCATCTTTGTCTTGCTCCTCCACCTCACAGAACAGAGAATTTGATGTAAGCATTTATCACTTAATTCCACAGAATCAAAAATTAATTAATATTTCCTCTTTTCCCCTTTTCTGCATATATTTCCCCAGGAGCTTCAACTGTGAAATGGACTCTTCTGATATCAATCCCAAGAGAAGTAGAAAGAAATTGTGCATTACTAATAAGATTTATTTCTTGATAATATAATTAATCTTATTAATATTAATAAAATATATATAAATACTATGCACTTTAGTGGAGCATGGAAAATGGAGGCAAATTATCTGGATTTGAATCCTCTTTCCGTCAGTTGCTAGCTGTGTGACCATTCTGTGTCTCCATTTGGTCATAATTAAAATATGAATTAAAAATAATACTTGTATTAATTATGATAGTAATGAAAGATTTAAATGAGTGAGTAGAGGTAGATGCTTAGTAGAGTGCTTGACCCATGGAAAGTACTCTTTCAGTGTCTGATAGTATATTATCATTTATGATCTTGAACAATGCATTTACTGTTATATAATGTTTGTGTATACGACAAGTAGGTTTCTATTAAGGATAGGTTTTGTTAAAGTATTCCTGCTTTTAGAATTCGGAAAGACATTTTCATGCTTTATCCCACTTAAAAAATAAAGAACGGACCACTACCCCGAAGCAGTTAAAATTATTGGATCACAGTTATTTGATTTAACCCATTATTTAACTCTGATTACATAGATAAAAGTAAAAGTACATTTCCTCTGATTACAAGGTTAGTTACAAAGAGATATAATTTTATTGATATTTTGGGACATGGAAACAATGAAACTTAGCTAAGTTTCATTTGGTATAGAGGGCATCTTTGTACCTTTTTTCCCATTATGTTTTATGTTAAAATATGTAGATAACAGACAGAAAATTAAAAGACTTTGGGTGGATAATTAATACTGCTGCTGCTGCTAAGTCACTTCAGTCGTGTCCGACTCTGTGTGACCCCATAGACGGCAGCCCACCAGGCTCCCCCATCCCTGGGATTCTCCAGGCAAGAACGCTGGAGTGGGTTGCCATTTCCTTCTCCAATGCATGAAAGAGAAAAGTGAAAATGAAGTCGCTCAGTCTGTCCGACTGTTAGCGACCCCATGGACTGCAGCCCACCAGGCTACTCCGTCCATGGGATTTTCCAGGCAAGAGTACTGGGGTGGGGTGCCATTGCCTTCCCCGGATAATTAATATAAAAATTAGTAAATTTTTAGTTTGACCATTCAGCAAATTTTTATGTACTCCTAAAATGCTAAGACTTTTTGCAAAAGCCATATCAGCATAATATTTTCACATATAATTATTGGTGAGTGGGTGAAAACTATGCCTTTTTGTATTTTATTATATGTAATTAGTTTATATATTAAATTATTGGTTAATACCCTTAATTCTTTGCTGTCTGAGCCACCAGTGCCATTCAAATGGGGCTTTTCTCTTTTGCATAAATTTGATCAACTACTGAGGAATCTTAAAACGTTTAGTTTAAATGAACTGAGCTAGTTTTTTCTTGTTAATCATGGAAACTCTAAAAACAAGTTTATAATATCCTGAAAAGTAAAAGTTTCTATTCTTTTTTAAAATTGCTGATTGTTTGGGCTAAATTTTGAACTCATCTTTGGTCCATAGGAATTTGATTATGACTTGCTTATACCCAATGAGTGACATGTAAACTAATTTAACTAAAATAATATGTTAATTTTTATTTCTGAAAGTTACCAAACTTATATCTCTCTTATAATTTTAAAATATAAAGAATCATTAAGAATAATCTACCATGAACAAAGTAATCTGTTATTAATAAGTGTATGTCAAAAATGCTGAAAATCTACCACTAAACATTGAAAGTACCATTGAATTTCAGATCGCAAATAATAGAAATTACATCTGAAGTTATGCTTCAGTTCAATTCAGTTCAGTTCAGTCACTCAGTCGTGTCCGACTCTTTGTGACCCCATGAACTGCAGCACACCAGGCCTCCCTGTCCATCACCAACTCCCAGAGTTCACTCAGACTCATGCCCATTGAGTTGGTGATTCCATCCAGCCATCTCATCCTCTGTCATCCCCTTTTCTTCCTGCCCTCAACCCCTCTCAGCATCAGAGTCTTTTCCAATGAGTGAACTCTTTGCATGAGGTGGCCAAAGTACTGGAGTTTCAGCTTTAATATAATTCCTTCCAAAGAACACCCAGGGCTGATCTCCTTTAGAATGGACTGGTTGGATCTCCTTGCTTGGATCATTGTAAGTAAGATATATAACCCATAATCAGGCCTGGGAAAACTCACATTTATCTGGTTATCAAATGGAGTTTCTTATCAATAGAGTAAATAGAAATTATATTTGACATCTCTAAACTGAACATGGAACTCAAAGGCAGTATTTCAAAATTTTCTTCTACTTTTACTAGGAAATACAACACTACTGTGAAAAAAGAAGTGAAAGTGTTAGTCACTCAGTCATGTCCAGTTTTTTGTGACCCCATAGCTCCTCTGTCCATGGAATTATCCAGGCAAAAATGCTGGTGTGGATAGCCATTTCTTTCTCTAGGGGATCTTCCCAACCTAGGTACTGAACCATGATTTCTGTACCCATGGCTAGAGTGATGAGGGGAGAATAGTTCTCAGACTGAGAGCCCCATAAAAGGAGGTATTTGGGGATAAGGGTTCCCACTAGTTGCTTTATATATTAAAAGCATGCTCCCAGGCAAGCCATTTAAAGTAGGCAAGGTACCAGATATCAAAACCAGAGTAGAGAAAATATAAAAATATATAGTAAATGCAGATGTTAAAAAGTTTTCTCCTGTATCTCTGTTTGTTATTTTCTATTAATTTACATCTTTAGCTCTCTGTTTCTGTCTCTGTCACAACACTATAGTCTCCTTGCAGTCTGGGATCACATCTATTCATTGTATCCTATACCCTCACACAATGTCTGTTGTAATACCTAAGTGAAAGTGCAAAGTGAGGTCGCTCAGAAGTGTCCGACTCTTTGCGACCCTATGGACTGTAGCTACCAGGCTCCTCCGTCCATGGGATTTTCCAGGCAAGAGTACTGGAGTGGGTTGCCATTTCCTTCTCCAGATCTTCCTGACCCAGGGACTGAACCTGGGTCTCCCGCATTGTAGGCAGACGCTTTACCATCTGAGCCAACAGGGAATACCTAAGTAATACTTGTTTAATATATGAATAAATTGGGAAACAAATAGTGCTTTTCTAAATATTCTATTGTATCTTTTACTATTTAAACTTTTAATTAATTTTATTTTTTCTAATAAAAATTGTGCTTTTTTTTTTTTTTTCAATTTTCTGGTGGGGGCAGGGGGCAGGGAGCCAAATTTAAAAATCTAACTTAAACTTTTTACCTAGAAGGGATTTTTAACTTCTGTTCTGTCTTTTGGAATTCACATTGGACAGATTTACAGAGCCAACCCTGCTTATAAAATTTATATTTGATAGTAGAGCTGGGAGGTGGGGAGGAATAAAATATTAAACCTATTAAACTCAAGTCCCAAACAAAAGTTTAAAGTTTTAAGTGGAGGTGCAAGGCAGCTTTTATTGGAAAATAAATGCTTGGTTATATTTCTTTGAAACCCAGAATTTTTTTTTAAGGCAAAAACAAAAATGATAACATAAGAAGTAATTATAAAAAAATCAATATTGTAAAATATCATGGCTTATAATATACTGCAGAAGTCTAGAGATTTTTATATGAAATTAAAACATCTATTTGATACTGTCAATTAAGAGTAATAATATATTATTCATGTGAAGCCCTGGCAAAAACAAAAATATCTGTAGGGCTAAAGATGTCTAATATTGTATAATGCAAGTAGCAACTGGTAAGCTATAGAATCTTGATGGCAAATAAGTTTTCCTTAACTTACAAAATTATAAATAATTTTCATATGTTAAGAAGAAAACAACTCCTTTGCATATGGAAAATGTGACTGATATGCCTGAATGAAGAAATAGTTTTGGTGTCATATGAGCCTTCTTGCCCATAATTTTACAGATAGTGCTTTTTATTAGATCTTAATTCAGTTCTACTTGTGAGAGGAAAAACAAAATATTACTTCAGTGTTTCAACACTTAAGATTATGACCTTCATCCTTCACTACAAATATATTTGTCCTACGTTGCAAAGCTATTAAGCCCTGTGGACAGGGAATGGATGTTAAAAGGAACAATCCATTCTTCTTTAGAATAGAAAAGAACTGAGATTCTTCCTAGAAAGACGGCCTGTATATGCTACTATCTGTCTCATCATACCCCATGTGTGATGATGCTAAGAAAGAATGTTAGTTGGCATAACTTACAGATATTAGAAGCATATATCTATTTCCTTTCTGTATGTTAGTAATGACACTGGACTTTAAGATTCTCAGAATGTTTACAGTTTCTCAAGTCAACACACATGGGCCCTTTGTGACCCCTTTTGAAGTAAATTTCAATATATTCTACTTTACTATTCAACTCTTTACTGTGTTGTATTGAATATGTTGTCCAGATGAAACATCTTTTTGGAGGAATAGAAAAGGTAGTGCAGTGAGCCAAGGTTAGGTCATGACTTGATGACTGAATGGTTCAAGTGTTTCTAATTTATAACACTGCAGTTAAGTTTTTCAACATGGAACCCTAGAGTCAAAGAAATAAGGACGTACATGGCACTAAGACTTAACTCTGGATACCTACCGGTTTAATTGTATTAAATTAAAACAAGCACAATGCTTGCTTCGCTACCAGCTTCTCATAGTAGAGGTTGGTGGAAATGTGTAGCCTTTGCAAGTTAGGGAAATCTTTATCCTCCTCCTGAACATCTTTTAATTTGTGTTTAAGCACCAAGATGAACACATAAGGTGACCAATTTCTTTGGTTATGTCTAAAAATATGCTTACTACAAAAATCCTTGGAATGTCTCCTGTACTTGAATACATCACCTTCCTGACTACTTAATGTTGATTTCTAGACCTCTTATTTCCATTTCTTTATCACCAGCCCTACTGCCACTGCCTGCATCAGAGTCTTTTCCAATGAGTGAACTCTTTGCATGAGGTGGCCAAAGTACTGGAGTTTCAGCTTTAATATAATTCCTTCCAAAGAACACCCAGGGCTGATCTCCTTTAGAATGGACTGGTTGGATCTCCTTGCTTGGATCATTGTAAGTAAGATATATAACCCATAATCAGGCCTGGGAAAACTCACATTTATCTGGTTATCAAATGGAGTTTCTTATCAATAGAGTAAATAGAAATTATATTTGACATCTCTAAACTGAACATGGAACTCAAAGGCAGTATTTCAAAATTTTCTTCTACTTTTACTAGGAAATACAACACTACTGTGAAAAAAGAAGTGAAAGTGTTAGTCACTCAGTCATGTCCAGTTTTTTGTGACCCCATAGCTCCTCTGTCCATGGAATTATCCAGGCAAAAATGCTGGTGTGGATAGCCATTTCTTTCTCTAGGGGATCTTCCCAACCTAGGTACTGAACCATGATTTCTGTACCCATGGCTAGAGTGATGAGGGGAGAATAGTTCTCAGACTGAGAGCCCCATAAAAGGAGGTATTTGGGGATAAGGGTTCCCACTAGTTGCTTTATATATTAAAAGCATGCTCCCAGGCAAGCCATTTAAAGTAGGCAAGGTATCAGATATCAAAACCAGAGTAGAGAAAATATAAAAATATATAGTAAATGCAGATGTTAAAAAGTTTTCTCCTGTATCTCTGTTTGTTATTTTCTATTAATTTACATCTTTAGCTCTCTGTTTCTGTCTCTGTCACAACACTATAGTCTCCTTGCAGTCTGGGATCACATCTATTCATTGTATCCTATACCCTCACACAATGTCTGTTGTAATACCTAAGTGAAAGTGCAAAGTGAGGTCGCTCAGAAGTGTCCGACTCTTTGCGACCCTATGGACTGTAGCTACCAGGCTCCTCCGTCCATGGGATTTTCCAGGCAAGAGTACTGGAGTGGGTTGCCATTTCCTTCTCCAGATCTTCCTGACCCAGGGACTGAACCTGGGTCTCCCGCATTGTAGGCAGACGCTTTACCATCTGAGCCAACAGGGAATACCTAAGTAATACTTGTTTAATATATGAATAAATTGGGAAACAAATAGTGCTTTTCTAAATATTCTATTGTATCTTTTACTATTTAAACTTTTAATTAATTTTATTTTTTCTAATAAAAATTGTGCTTTTTTTTTTTTTTTCAATTTTCTGGTGGGGGCAGGGGGCAGGGAGCCAAATTTAAAAATCTAACTTAAACTTTTTACCTAGAAGGGATTTTTAACTTCTGTTCTGTCTTTTGGAATTCACATTGGACAGATTTACAGAGCCAACCCTGCTTATAAAATTTATATTTGATAGTAGAGCTGGGAGGTGGGGAGGAATAAAATATTAAACCTATTAAACTCAAGTCCCAAACAAAAGTTTAAAGTTTTAAGTGGAGGTGCAAGGCAGCTTTTATTGGAAAATAAATGCTTGGTTATATTTCTTTGAAACCCAGAATTTTTTTTTAAGGCAAAAACAAAAATGATAACATAAGAAGTAATTATAAAAAAATCAATATTGTAAAATATCATGGCTTATAATATACTGCAGAAGTCTAGAGATTTTTATATGAAATTAAAACATCTATTTGATACTGTCAATTAAGAGTAATAATATATTATTCATGTGAAGCCCTGGCAAAAACAAAAATATCTGTAGGGCTAAAGATGTCTAATATTGTATAATGCAAGTAGCAACTGGTAAGCTATAGAATCTTGATGGCAAATAAGTTTTCCTTAACTTACAAAATTATAAATAATTTTCATATGTTAAGAAGAAAACAACTCCTTTGCATATGGAAAATGTGACTGATATGCCTGAATGAAGAAATAGTTTTGGTGTCATATGAGCCTTCTTGCCCATAATTTTACAGATAGTGCTTTTTATTAGATCTTAATTCAGTTCTACTTGTGAGAGGAAAAACAAAATATTACTTCAGTGTTTCAACACTTAAGATTATGACCTTCATCCTTCACTACAAATATATTTGTCCTACGTTGCAAAGCTATTAAGCCCTGTGGACAGGGAATGGATGTTAAAAGGAACAATCCATTCTTCTTTAGAATAGAAAAGAACTGAGATTCTTCCTAGAAAGACGGCCTGTATATGCTACTATCTGTCTCATCATACCCCATGTGTGATGATGCTAAGAAAGAATGTTAGTTGGCATAACTTACAGATATTAGAAGCATATATCTATTTCCTTTCTGTATGTTAGTAATGACACTGGACTTTAAGATTCTCAGAATGTTTACAGTTTCTCAAGTCAACACACATGGGCCCTTTGTGACCCCTTTTGAAGTAAATTTCAATATATTCTACTTTACTATTCAACTCTTTACTGTGTTGTATTGAATATGTTGTCCAGATGAAACATCTTTTTGGAGGAATAGAAAAGGTAGTGCAGTGAGCCAAGGTTAGGTCATGACTTGATGACTGAATGGTTCAAGTGTTTCTAATTTATAACACTGCAGTTAAGTTTTTCAACATGGAACCCTAGAGTCAAAGAAATAAGGACGTACATGGCACTAAGACTTAACTCTGGATACCTACCGGTTTAATTGTATTAAATTAAAACAAGCACAATGCTTGCTTCGCTACCAGCTTCTCATAGTAGAGGTTGGTGGAAATGTGTAGCCTTTGCAAGTTAGGGAAATCTTTATCCTCCTCCTGAACATCTTTTAATTTGTGTTTAAGCACCAAGATGAACACATAAGGTGACCAATTTCTTTGGTTATGTCTAAAAATATGCTTACTACAAAAATCCTTGGAATGTCTCCTGTACTTGAATACATCACCTTCCTGACTACTTAATGTTGATTTCTAGACCTCTTATTTCCATTTCTTTATCACCAGCCCTACTGCCACTGCCTCAGTTCATTCACTGCAGCATTCCACATGTGGATTACACTAATAATTCCTCCTTCCACCCCTACTCATATTATTGAAATATTTTAATAATTTGTCCTTTCACAATTGCATTATTGTTATTGATTTCAATTCACATCAATCGCATAGTCAGTCCACATCTTTGTGACATGGACAGCAGCATGCCAGACTTCCCTGTCCATCACCAACTCCCAGAGCTTACTCCTACTCATGTTCATTGAGTCAGTGATACAATCCATCCATCTCATTCTGCCATCCCCTTCTCCTCCTGCCTTCAATCTTTCCTGGCATCAGGGTCTTTTCCAGTGAGTCAGTTCTTCACATCAGCTGGCCAAAGTATTGGAGTTTCAGCTCCAGCATCAGTCCTTCCAATGAATATTCAGGAATGATTTCCTTTAAGAATAACTGGTTTGATCTCCTTGCAGTTCAAGGGACTCTCAAGAGTCTTCTCCAACACCACAGTTCAAACGCATCAAGATTCAGCACTCAGCTTTCTTTATGGTCCAACTCCCACACCATACATGACTACTGGAAAAACCATAGCTTTGACTAGACAGACTTTTGTTGGTAATGTCTCTGCTTTTTAATATGCTGTCTAGGGTTGTCATAGCTTTTCTTCCAAGGAGCAAGTATCTTTTTAATTTTATGGCAGCAGTCACCATCTGCAGTGATTTTGGAACACAGGAAAATAAAGTCTGTCACTGTTTCCATTGTTTACCCATCTATTTGCCCTTAAATGATGGGACTGGATTCCATGATCTTAGTTTTTTTTAATGTTGAGTTTTAAGCCAGATTTTTCATTCTCCTCTTTCACTTTCATCAAGAGGCTCTTTAGTTCTTCTTCACTTTCTGCCATAACGGTGGTGTCATCTGCATATCTAAGGTTACTGATATTTCTCCTGGCAATCTTGATTCCATCTTGTGCTTCATCCATCCCGGCATTTCACATGATGTACTCTGCATATAAGTTAAATACACAGGGTGACAATATACAGCCTTGACATACTCCTTTCCTGATTTGGAACCAGTCTGTTGTTCCATGTCCTGTTCTAACTGTTGCTTCTTGACTTGTATACAGATATCTCAGGAGACAGGTCAGATGGTCTGGTGTTCCCAGCTCTTTAAGAATTTTCCACAGTTTGTTGTGATCCACACAAAGGCTTTGGCGTAGTCAATATAGCAGAAATAGATGTTCTGGAGTTCTCTTGCTTTTTTTTTATGATCCAACAGATGTTGGCAATTTGATCTTTTGTTTCTCTGCCTTTTCTAAATCTAGCTTGAACATCTGGACATTCTCAGTTCATGTACTATTGAAGCCTTGCTTGGAGAATTTTGAGCATTACTTTGCTGTCATGTGAGATGAGTATAATTGTGCTGCAGTTTGAACATTCTTTGGCATTGCCTCTCTTTAGGATTGGAAAGAAAACTGACCTTTCCCAGTCCTGTGAAGTGACTTAGCAGCAGCAGCAGCAGTGGCCACTTCTGAGTTTTCCAAATTTGCTGGCTTATTGAGTGCAGCACTTTTGCAGCATCATCTATGAGGATTTGAAATAGCTCAACTGGAATTACATCACCACCACTAGTTTGTTTTGTAGTAATGGTTCCTAAGGTCCACTTGAGTTCGCTTTCCAGGATGTTTGGCTCTATGAGAATGATCACTCCATTGTGGTTATCTGGGTCATTTTTTTTTTTTTTTTGGTACAGTTCCTCTGTGTATTCTTGCCATCTTTTATTAATTATTGATTTATGTTGTTCTTAAAATATGTTATTCCCTGTTTATTTCTATGTTTCTGTTTCCATTTCTATGTTTCTCAAACTGTGTTACCATACACTCAAATTGGACAAAGAGACACTTGAACCCAAAGGATTCACAACTATTATGTGACAAGCATTTTGTTATTGTTTGATCGCTATTTAGAATTTGTGGAGAAATATATTGTTATAATATTGAAATTATACCAATATATATAAAATGCAATGTAATATTTGTAAAAGTGATTACAAATTCAAGATTTATGTTGTGCTTACCATATGGATGATAGGTTTTACATAGTCCTATTATTTATTTTAAAAATATCTTTATGTTAGCTATTACTTTTTTACTTGGATTTCTCTGGTGGCTCAGTGGTAAAGAATTCCTCTGGTGATGCAGGGGCTGTGGGAGACATGGGTTCAATCCCTGGGTGGGGATGATCCCCTGGAGGAAGAAATGCCATCTATGTCAGTATTCTTGCTGGGATAATCCCATGGACAGTGGAGCCTGGTTGGTTACAGTCCACGGGGTCACAAATAGTTGGACATGATTTAGTGACCGAGCATACCTTATTTTGTTCATATTATAAACAAGATAGGGAGAGCAGCCTTGGTGGAGGAGAGGGGGACATGAGCAGCTAAGGAAGGGGTAGGGAACAAGGAAGTGAGGAGGAGGAAGGAGCTAGAGGGGGAAAACTGGGAGAAGGAAAATTGGAGAGGAACTATTGAGGAAGGGAGGTCTTTTGTTTGCTTGTTTACTGTCAGTTAATGAATGTTCCAAGCATTCCCTTCACTGGGCTATAGGTGAATTTCATGATGAAGAAATAAAACTCTGCAGAGATATACTTTCAGCAAACTTTGGACTCAGAAGCCTAGCTCTTAACAAATGGCACACTGCTTCATGAAAATGTTATTCATGAAAGAGAGTTCGGAGAGTTTATCTCCCATTATCTTTCCCTCCCTGTGCTGCTGCTGCTGCTGCTAAGTTGCTTCAGTTGTGTCCAACTCAGTGCGACCCCATAGATGGAAGCCCACCAGGCTCCCCCGTCCCTGGGATTCTCCAGGCAAGAACACTGGAGTGGGTTGCCATTTCCTTCTCCAATGCATGAAAGTGAAGTCGCTCAGTCATGTCTGACTCTTTGTGACCCCATGGACTGCAGCCCACCAGGCTCCTCTGTCCATGGGATTTTCCAGGCAAGAGCACTGGAGTGGGGTGCCATCACCTTCTCTGTCCCTCCCTCTACTTCCTCTTATTTCAAGTTCACCTCCCTCTACCTTCACCTACTTCTACCCTCTTCTGCCCTTACAGTATAGTGCAAGGGATATATTTGAAAAGCACTGATTTCTTTCATGAAATGTAAATGTCTTTATTAGATGATCATTGCACACATATCCAATATCATTTTCAGCTTCCTATGTTACATATTCTAATCCTGAGATTTCTTGTCTCACCTTCTCACACTTCTGAATCATTGCCAATGCCATTCCTGCTGCTTGAAATCTCTCCCCTTCTCTATCTAGTTCATTTTTATCTATTGCCCAACTCTGGTCTCAAATGACACCTCTTCTATGAGTCCCTCATTTCTTGAAAAATAATTTTCTATCTCATTATTAATCCCATGGCATCTCGTAATGGAAAAAAAAAAAAAAAGAGTTCAGCATTAGGCAGAATCACAATAAAGATAAAAGACAAAAAAATGTGTGGAATGTTGGTAGAATGGACAAGTGACATGTAAAAAGAACCAGAAGAGCTCAAAATAGCAAAAATTAAGTATCATGTAGGTGCATGGTGATAGCATGCAACACCATCTATAATCTTGCCAAAGTAATTAAACTGGGTATGATCAAAGCTCTGGATCTAGCTGTTTGTTTGCAGGTGACAGAACAGAAAAACACATCAAACTGCTCTGTGAGAATGAGGTCAACAAAATATAGACTGTGGAACTCTACAGGTAAGATGGCCTTGTTTTTAGCACATGAATTCTAAGAAAAGAAAGGAATGGAGGAAGAACCTGTAGGTTATAAGAACCTTGAAATACATATTGAATTTAAGATTGGGGAAGACTTAACTATAATGTCAAAGAATGCAAATTATGTAGTAAAATTTAAGAAATACAGAAAGTAATTGCTGAAATAGTCAAGAGAGTAGATCTGTTGGAAAGAAGAAAGAAGCTATGAATGAGAATAAGCATATGAAGGATATGCACTACATAATAATTCATTAGTATTTTTGTATTGTGTATTTTTCTGGCTTTTTTTCTCTTTTTAGGGGCAGCTTGTTAACTTCACAGCTCAACCACTTTCCTTATCTACTTCTCATACCCTGGGGCTGCTGTGCATCTGTCCTAATTGCCCCAGGGCCAAGTACCAGACAGTCACAAATCCTATGCCCCTAGACCTGAGAAATTATCCTAATTAGCCAATCTATAGGGAACCTATAAAATTGAGTAGTTAAACTCACCCTGCTTGCATACATAAACTGCCCACAAAGCTGCAAGTTGATGGTATACTGCCAACAGATACAACCCTCTGGGTGTGACCCTGATTGGCAGCCTTCTCTCAGAGCTGTAAGTAACAAAAGAGTTTTGTCTTTCCTCTAATTCAAGTGTCATTATTAGGGAAATTAAAATGAAGGAAGTCTCCTTCAGGCTTCAGAAGAGGAGAGCAGGCCCCTGACCTTGCTTATGACCGCGGTGCTTGTACACTGTCCAAATTCCATGCCTTCTCATAAGCACAGAAAATTGGGTGGCCCTTTAGACAAGAAATATGATGGGTCTTGGAATTCTTGAGACCCTGGAGGTCTGGCAAACCACCCTGACATTTAATAAAATCCTATGACTCACAAGATAAAGCCAAGAGCATTGTAAAAAAATGAAAGTAAAACCAGAACAGCATTTTTGCATGCAAACTGAAAATGATACCAGTGTGACCTGGGCTTATAAGCTGCTGCTGCTACTGCTGCTAAGTCACTTCAGTCGCAGGAACCCCCAAAACTGCAATTTGAAGTGTCAGCTGTGAATTGGACACACTGCCTGGATCTTTTCCCAATTGGGACTCCAGATTGCTATTGAGAAGGGACTTCCCAGCATGCTGTTTAAGTATGGATGTTGCTTGGCCAAATTTGGTGACATATGTGCTGTTACTCTTTTCTATTGTTTCTATTTCACTTCTTTGATGACTATATATGGAAAATAAGTCAATCCTTTGTTAAATGTCAAAATTGTTTATTGTGTATAATGAATGTTTCTTTTATTAACAAATCCTTCAAATCTGAAATGAAAGTAAAGCTTTCAGCAAGACAGTCATTATGTTGTATCATCCTGCCATAGAAAGAATCATAAAGCCTTTTAAAACAATATGTAATCTCACAAACTTTACCTGTGTGCATGCTATCTTAAGAATGAGTAGAGGATACGTTTCACACAATGAATAAGACCAAGGTTGACAGTGTGTTCAGTCACTCAGTTGTGTCGGACTCTTTGCCACCTTATGGACTGTAACCCACCAGAAATCTCTGTCCATGGGTTTTCCAGGCAAGAATACTGGAGGGGGTTGCCATTTCCTCCTCTGGGAGATCCTCTCATCCCAGGGATCGAACCGGTGTCTCCTGAGTCTCCTTCATTGTCAGGTAGATTCTTTACTAATGAGCCACCTGGGAAGCCCCAAAGATTGACAGAGAGTTTTGAAAAACCGGGGTCTAACCCAGGAGATTGGAGAAGGGAAATATGAAGTGACATCTATAAGATAAGACTAGAGAGCAACTTAAAAAGATGGAAGAAAGACCAGGAGCTATGAGAGGACAAGTCCTAGAACAGGGAAGAGAGGGGTAATGATATGATACAGTATTTGGGAAATATATTGATAGTTTATTGACAGATCTGTTGGCACAGAAAGAAGAGGAAGAGGTAAGGAAAAAAAATAAATGAAACAATAGTTGACCAAAAAAAATGTATAAGAAAAAAGTATAATTTTTATTTTAGTTGTAATTATAGCCACAAATAAAGATTAATATAACACAGGCTATTTAACTAATAGCTGATAGTTATAACTACAATAAGATGGAAGGGGGAGGAAACAAAGTTTTAAGAACAGAAACCTCAAACATAGTAAAAGGAATTCAGTAGGAAGTTTGATGAACCAAGAAATAGCATCTACAACCATTACATAGAGCTAAGGAGACAAATACCAGAAGAACCAACTAAGAGAATTAAGAATGGTTGTCTCCAAGCACATAGACTCAAAATAACAAAGCATTTATTTCCACTTTCAATAGGATGGCAAACTACTTAGGAAGCAGTAGCTGTCGCTATTCAAAGTTATTATTTTTCTAATATGCTGATTCAATGATTCAAGCTTTCTAACCAATAACTGGCTTATATTTGTCTTTTTTTCATATTTAATTATATTTCCTCTTTTTTTTTTTTGTTACAGATGCTATAGACATGCCTGGACTTCCCCAAACTGAAAACATTATATCCATATATGATCTACTAAATCAATGTATGATCAAATTTGAGTATCTGACTTGCAACTTTGAATAAATATCAATGGTTCATATTTCTATTTTCTGAATAAAGAAGAAATAAATATACTTTCTTGTTATAAAGCAAAATAAATCCTAAATAATGCTTTCCCATATCAGTTTGAGTAATAGAAATAGATTTGGTCCACTAAGCAAAACTGTCTGCATTAAACTTAGGAATCACAACAAATCATAGGATTACAAACCAAAATGGATATTAGAAATGCCCACCTTCTTGTCTTACCATTCCCTAGAGGACTGACTGACTCTCGCCATTGAAAAGAAATAAGACATTTGTCTTTAATTAAAATGTTGAATTTGTATTTGTCCATGGATTCAGAGGCCCAGAGGCAGTGAGTACATTTTATGAAAATCAACTGAAATAAATAGAAGTATGTTATATCTTAATTTGAAATAGCACATTGCCCTTTGCAGGAAAAACAAAACAAAACATAGACAAAATGAGAGGAGAGGAAAAAAGAGGCTTAAAACATGGACTATAATTATTCTTAATGTATTATTCATTTTATTTTTGGCCAACGACCAAGACCTATGAGGTGGATATCCTCCATTTTGAATTCAGGTCCTAATTTTCACAATTACTTACCAGCTTCACACACTTATGCAATATCCTTCATTGATATGATATGACTGATATGTGACTAAATCAGTCATCCTTTATTGACTGATATGGGACCCATTGGAACAGATTAAAAAAAAAAAAAATCATCTGCAGAATGTTGAAACAAGCCAGTTAGACAGAAAAGCAGGTTTTGGTGGTAAAGCCTAACATTTTGGTTCTCAAGCTTGATTGTGCGTGAGAAACACCTGGATGCCCTGCTAACCCACAGAGTGTGCATCACAATCTTGGACTTTCAGATTAGGGGGGTCCAGGGTGGAGTCTGAAAATATCAAATACCAGGTGAGCCTGCGCTTCCAAAAAACAGTGATGGTTAAGAAGTACCCCCAAACTTTTCTTTCCCTAACTTCTCCTACCATTTTGTGTTTTGAGAAGTGCCTTCTCGCCAAGAACTACTCTTTTCCTATGACTTAGACTCCCTGTCCACACTTTCTTTGAACTCACATAGATTTGCAGATGACTCCAGTTTACTCGTGACAAGGCCAAACACCGACCCTCCAAGGTTTTGTTCTTAGTCTCTGGAAGAATTAGCTAAGGGTACAAGTGCTTGTTCTGCTGAAACCAGCTATTTGCAGACATAAACTCCCTTTCAGCTGAGTGAGATATCCCTTGATTGCAAAACAATCACAATGTAAATCCTTTTTCCTGCAGCTTGTTTTCTTCTCAGTACTGAAGTCTAAGGTCAAATCAACCTGCTGAGACAGTCAGATCGGTTTTCAGTGTTGTTCTACTGCAGTGGTATGAATAAAATCAGTCTCCTCACTTTTCCTTTTTTCTTTGATAGGTCCCAAATTTTACACTTCTAACAACTACCCAAATGATGCTCCTGCTGCTGCTTTAGGGACCACTCTTCGCACACTGCCACCGGATTGCAATTATGGGCAATCGGGAGAATATTGAATTCACATGGGTAACCCAAAAAGCCACCATAAAGTTGGTAAGTAATTGTGAAAGGTAAGCTCTGAATTCAAAATGGAGGAAGTCCATCACCTAAGTCTTGGTGGTGAGGCGTGGTCTCTCTCCAGATTATGACTTTATGCCCTTTCTTTCACTTGGCAAGGAGTCATCTCCAAAGCAGTGTGTGTGACCTGGGCATGTGAGGAAGGCGACAGGCCCATAGGCCTGAAATAATTGAAGAAGGAAAGGGGTCCTTCAAGATGCAGTAAGTAACCTCAGACCTTCAACTTTCTGCCTTTTGTATTGTCACAACAAAATATCAAATAGTTAAGTCATTGCAATAGTTTATGAAGCCATTGTGCAGTTCTCAGATTTGAGCCATGTTTCCATATCCTCTCAGATAAAAACAACAACAAAAGGCCCAAACGCTATTTTAACTTGAGAAAACAAAGATGAAAACTGCTTAACAGAATTCATGCTTATATAAACAGTCAGCATTGTTTTAAATATCGCCTCTGTACTGGTCTCTCATGTCAGCAAAGTTAACAATTTGAGTGCTGCATCTTGGAACAGCAGCGTAGGCGTTCTCCTGCATTACAAACCTCGTGGCGTGACATTTCTATCTCTGGCCCAGCATTAATGATGTTCCATGCTGACCCTCTTGTGTGAAAGCAGAGCTGGAGAGCACAGCTTTGATAGCAGTGTTTACATGAATGTTTGATAAGCATCTGTCAGCTCCTAGCCCTCGACAAGCCTAGGAACACAAAAGAAGCCAGGGAACCCTGGAGCTTTTGCCACCTGAAAGCATAGTCTGGTGTGTTTGCTGAATTTCAAATCAGCAAAAAAAAAGATTGTTCTCTTTGTAGCTGGATTGTAATTTATGTATTATTTACTAAAAAAAAAAAAAAAAGAGAGAGAGAGAGAATAAAAGACAATTGCTTTTTCCAAAAAGGGTTGTGATAATGGAGGTCAGAATTCTTGTAATGTATACTTATCTTGCTACATTTTGTTTGGTCCCACCAAACACAAAATATCATGCAGATGGAAGTGGATTTGACTGCTTAAACTGAGTTTTAGGAATATTAACTGTTCCTCTTCCCCCCTACTCCATAAAGTTTTAAGAACAGAAACCTCAAACATAGTAAAAGGAATTCAGTAGGAAGTTTGATGAACCAAGAAATAGCATCTACAACCATTACATAGAGCTAAGGAGACAAATACCAGAAGAACCAACTAAGAGAATTAAGAATGGTTGTCTCCAAGCACATAGACTCAAAATAACAAAGCATTTATTTCCACTTTCAATAGGATGGCAAACTACTTAGGAAGCAGTAGCTGTCGCTATTCAAACTTATTATTTTTCTAATATGCTGATTCAATGATTCAAGCTTTCTAACCAATAACTGGCTTATATTTGTCTTTTTTTCATATTTAATTATATTTCCTCTTTTTTTTTTTTGTTACAGATGCTATAGACATGCCTGGACTTCCCCAAACTGAAAACATTATATCCATATATGATCTACTAAATCAATGTATGATCAGATTTGAGTATCTGACTTGCAACTTTGAATAAATATCAATGGTTCATATTTCTATTTTCTGAATAAAGAAGAAATAAATATACTTTCTTGTTATAAAGCAAAATAAATCCTAAATAATGCTTTCCCATATCAGTTTGAGTAATAGAAATAGATTTGGTCCACTAAGCAAAACTGTCTGCATTAAACTTAGGAATCACAACAAATCATAGGATTACAAACCAAAATGGATATTAGAAATGCCCACCTTCTTGTCTTACCATTCCCTAGAGGACTGACTGACTCTCGCCATTGAAAAGAAATAAGACATTTGTCTTTAATTAAAATGTTGAATTTGTATTTGTCCATGGATTCAGAGGCCCAGAGGCAGTGAGTACATTTTATGAAAATCAACTGAAATAAATAGAAGTATGTTATATCTTAATTTGAAATAGCACATTGCCCTTTGCAGGAAAAACAAAACAAAACATAGACAAAATGAGAGGAGAGGAAAAAAGAGGCTTAAAACATGGACTATAATTATTCTTAATGTATTATTCATTTTATTTTTGGCCAACGACCAAGACCTATGAGGTGGATATCCTCCATTTTGAATTCAGGTCCTAATTTTCACAATTACTTACCAGCTTCACACACTTATGCAATATCCTTCATTGATATGATATGACTGATATGTGACTAAATCAGTCATCCTTTATTGACTGATATGGGACCCATTGGAACAGATTAAAAAAAAAAAAAATCATCTGCAGAATGTTGAAACAAGCCAGTTAGACAGAAAAGCAGGTTTTGGTGGTAAAGCCTAACATTTTGGTTCTCAAGCTTGATTGTGCGTGAGAAACACCTGGATGCCCTGCTAACCCACAGAGTGTGCATCACAATCTTGGACTTTCAGATTAGGGGGGTCCAGGGTGGAGTCTGAAAATATCAAATACCAGGTGAGCCTGCGCTTCCAAAAAACAGTGATGGTTAAGAAGTACCCCCAAACTTTTCTTTCCCTAACTTCTCCTACCATTTTGTGTTTTGAGAAGTGCCTTCTCGCCAAGAACTACTCTTTTCCTATGACTTAGACTCCCTGTCCACACTTTCTTTGAACTCACATAGATTTGCAGATGACTCCAGTTTACTCGTGACAAGGCCAAACACCGACCCTCCAAGGTTTTGTTCTTAGTCTCTGGAAGAATTAGCTAAGGGTACAAGTGCTTGTTCTGCTGAAACCAGCTATTTGCAGACATAAACTCCCTTTCAGCTGAGTGAGATATCCCTTGATTGCAAAACAATCACAATGTAAATCCTTTTTCCTGCAGCTTGTTTTCTTCTCAGTACTGAAGTCTAAGGTCAAATCAACCTGCTGAGACAGTCAGATCGGTTTTCAGTGTTGTTCTACTGCAGTGGTATGAATAAAATCAGTCTCCTCACTTTTCCTTTTTTCTTTGATAGGTCCCAAATTTTACACTTCTAACAACTACCCAAATGATGCTCCTGCTGCTGCTTTAGGGACCACTCTTCGCACACTGCCACCGGATTGCAATTATGGGCAATCGGGAGAATATTGAATTCACATGGGTAACCCAAAAAGCCACCATAAAGTTGGTAAGTAATTGTGAAAGGTAAGCTCTGAATTCAAAATGGAGGAAGTCCATCACCTAAGTCTTGGTGGTGAGGCGTGGTCTCTCTCCAGATTATGACTTTATGCCCTTTCTTTCACTTGGCAAGGAGTCATCTCCAAAGCAGTGTGTGTGACCTGGGCATGTGAGGAAGGCGACAGGCCCATAGGCCTGAAATAATTGAAGAAGGAAAGGGGTCCTTCAAGATGCAGTAAGTAACCTCAGACCTTCAACTTTCTGCCTTTTGTATTGTCACAACAAAATATCAAATAGTTAAGTCATTGCAATAGTTTATGAAGCCATTGTGCAGTTCTCAGATTTGAGCCATGTTTCCATATCCTCTCAGATAAAAACAACAACAAAAGGCCCAAACGCTATTTTAACTTGAGAAAACAAAGATGAAAACTGCTTAACAGAATTCATGCTTATATAAACAGTCAGCATTGTTTTAAATATCGCCTCTGTACTGGTCTCTCATGTCAGCAAAGTTAACAATTTGAGTGCTGCATCTTGGAACAGCAGCGTAGGCGTTCTCCTGCATTACAAACCTCGTGGCGTGACATTTCTATCTCTGGCCCAGCGTTAATGATGTTCCATGCTGACCCTCTTGTGTGAAAGCAGAGCTGGAGAGCACAGCTTTGATAGCAGTGTTTACATGAATGTTTGATAAGCATCTGTCAGCTCCTAGCCCTCGACAAGCCTAGGAACACAAAAGAAGCCAGGGAACCCTGGAGCTTTTGCCACCTGAAAGCATAGTCTGGTGTGTTTGCTGAATTTCAAATCAGCAAAAAAAAAGATTGTTCTCTTTGTAGCTGGATTGTAATTTATGTATTATTTACTAAAAAAAAAAAAAAAAGAGAGAGAGAGAGAATAAAAGACAATTGCTTTTTCCAAAAAGGGTTGTGATAATGGAGGTCAGAATTCTTGTAATGTATACTTATCTTGCTACATTTTGTTTGGTCCCACCAAACACAAAATATCATGCAGATGGAAGTGGATTTGACTGCTTAAACTGAGTTTTAGGAATATTAACTGTTCCTCTTCCCCCCTACTCCAAATTATTATGAATTTATCCCTTGAAAGAATAGATGGTGCTTAGGAAAGGCTTTGTGTACAAATAATGTGTGTCTTGTGTGTCTTACTGTGGGTATTACAAATAATTTTTTTTTTACATGTTAAATAATTGGCTTTGAATTTTCTTGAGATCCCCACACTTTTCTTTTGGCAGTTCACATTGTGCTCTTTGTTCAATAATTCATGACTCCTGAAATAGGCTAGAGACAACTTTTTGTTTTAGACAGTTCATAGATAGAAAAAGCTTAGAATTTTGTGGTGCCAGAAATATCAACTTCACCTTCCTAAAATAACATCTGCAAATTTAGTGGCATTTCAGTCACACAGAAAATGGATAAATAGGATACTGGTGAGTGGTTTGCTATACATGTCAGATATTGTACAACATTGCAATTAGCATTGTGTAGTCTGCATTTTATGTTGTCCTAATAAAATGGCGTATATAAATAAAGTCCCTAAAAAATCAAAATATTCAAAAGAAAGGACAAGGTGACATGGAGATACCTCTCATCTTTCCTGCTGACTACTCATGTTAAATTGACTGAGTTGTGTGATCTCTCTCAGCTTGATAAAATTGTTTGAGTTTCTGGATCCAGCTATTATTGAAGCTAGTTCTTTCCTTTGGATTTTGAATTTACAAGAGCTAATATACACAAACTAGATTAAGCCTTTTAATTTGTAAGGAGAAGACTTTTGAAAAAAATATCATTTCTTTTTTGGTAATGATCCAGTGCATCTTCCTGTTATGGTTTAGATTTCCTTATAATAGATATGTGTTAGGATTTTAGACAAATATTTTAGACAAATATTTTCCATGTTGCATTATCTTTGTAAATGATTGAATTTGCATTCTGCTTTTATATTGACTTGCTGAGTGGGTGTATCCAAGGCAGGAGATATGCTGGCTATAATATCACATACATACACACTCTGGTACACAGTAGAACTATCATAGAAAGTGAATAAATTCATTCCAATTAATAAGTTAGAATTCTGTTTTTATTTCTCCTTTGAGCAAGATGCGTTGTTATATACCATTAAGAGATAACTCCTATTGATCTATTAACAATAAGTTTCTAATAAATATTTTAAGAGCCAACCCTGTAGATCTACTACTTTCCTACCTCCCATTCTGACTGTGGTTCCTGTTTGATTATGGTTCTACCAAAATTAATTCAGAGAAATAGGCATTCCTGAGTTATCTGAACATAATCTTTTGGACATTTCTTTTGCATTTTTCCAACATAGATATGGGAAAGTAGGAGCAATGCATGTGGTTTTTCAAAATTTGTTCCTTGGATGTAATGTGAAAAGAGGGTCAAATGAACACATAAGCTTGAGAAATGCTATGTTCTGTTCTATAAAATAGCCTTTATTACCTCTAAAAATTGTTAAGACCTTTTGAAAATTGAAGATCTAATTTTGCCACAGTACTTTTATTTCATGGACTCTCTCAAGGGGTATATTTTAGGAAACATTTGACTAGTGTGAGGGTTACATGAAAAATTGACTATGCATCAGAACTAGGTGAATAGTTTACAACCAACTAATTCATAGCCTTGTGTTTAAGCCAGATACTTCATATTTTATTCCTTTGTAGAAATAAATAAGGTCATTAAGAGTTCAGGGTTGGGTGTGACACTTTTATATTTGTACCTAAGGATGATTGTTCTCATGAGCATTATACAGTTAGACTTCCCAGGTGGCTCAGACGGTAAAAGCATCTGCCTACAATGCGGGAGACCTGGGTTTGATCCCTGGAAGATCCCCTGGGGAAGGAAATGGCAACCCATTCCAGTACTCTTGCCTGGAAAATCCCATGGACAGAGGAGCCCAATAGGCTACAGTCCATGATGTCGCAAAGAGTCAAACATGACTAAGCACAATATTCCATTGTATTTATGTAGCATATTTTCCTTATCCATTCCTCTGTTGATGGAAATTTAGGTTGCCTCCACGTCTTGGCTATTGTAAATAATGCTGCAATGAACATAGGGGTGGGTGCATGTATCTTTTTGAATTATGGTTTTCTCTGGATATATGCTGGGTGGGATTGCTGGATCATATGGTAGTTCTATGTTTAAGGAACTTCCATACTACTCTCCATAATAGCTGTACCAGTTTGCATTCCTACCAACAGTGTAGGAAGGTTCTCTTTTCTCCATACTCTTTCCAGCATTTATTGTTCATAGATTTTTTTGATGATGGCCATTCTGACTGTTGTAAGGTGATACCTGATTATAGTTTTAATTTGAATTTCTCTAATCGTGATATTGAGCATCTTTTCAGGTGGTTTTTCACCATCTGTATGTTGTCTTTGGAGAAATGTCTGTTTAGATCTTCAATTCAATTTTTAGTTTGTTTGTTTTTTTTTTTTGATGTTGAGCCTATGAAAGTTTTGCATATTTTGCAGATTAATCCCTTGTCAGTGGCTTTGTTTGCAAATATTTTCTCTCATTCTGTGGGTTATCTTTTCTTTTTGTTAATGATTTCCTTTACTGTACAAAAGCTTTTAAGTTTAATTAGGTCCCATTTGCTTATTTTCGTGTTTATTTTCATTACTCTAGGAGGTGGATCAAAAAAGATATTGCTGTGATTTATGTTAGAGAGAGTGTTCTGCTTATGTTTTCCTCTAAGAGGAAATGTATCTGATGTCTTACATTTAGTTCTGTAACCCATTCTGAGTTATCTTTCTGTCTGATGTTACAGAGTGTTCCAATTTCATTCTTTTACATGTATTGGTCCAGTTTTCCTAACATCATTTATTGACTTAATAAGCAAATTTGCTATTAGAAGTTTAAGTAGTAATAGTTTTTCATTTCACAAAGATTTAAAAAATGTTCATTTTAGAATATGATATTAAATATTAAGGAAAGATGAGAGAATGGATGTAAAAATAATAGGAGAAAATGTAACAGTCTGTGATTGATGTTATTAATTAGAGTAAATGAAGAGGAAATAGTTGAAAAGCATATTGAAAATGTGTGTGTGTTGAGTTGATAAATATATAGATTTGACAAAGGATGGAAATGACTAGGTTTCTTAAATTGTATAGAGATATAAATAAATCAGTGCTATCACAGAACTAATTAGGAAAAAAAACTAATGTACATGAATCCACTTAAAATATTTAAATGTTATATGGCATAAACTTAAATGTTATGAGGAAGTAGACTTTACAGAAGTGGAGATTAAGAGTATGTGGAAGAGTCTAAAAAGAAAAATATACTAGACAATCAGGTTTACAAGAAAGATTTCGATAAGCCAAAGAGAGATGCATGGGTGACTGAATATAAAAGCTGGAGGAAGAGGATGGCATCTGAGTTTGGCATATAGAGAAGAGAGTAAGAAGTCAGGTCTTACTGGGTTTGCTGCTGTGTGATCTAATGTATGTCACCAGGGAACAAACAAAATACACTATTTTTTTTTTAACTTGGAATAAAATATCTGAGCTCACTTATTCACTTTGATAATTTGACTAAATTAATGGTATCCAAGATACACTTTCTTAAATGTTACATAAGAGTCCTGATTGAATTGCCTTGAAGAAGAAAAGAAGCTAGTCCACAAATATCCTGCCAAAGAGAAGAGCTTGGAAGTATCTAGTCATATCACAACCAGAAAAAAGTGGGAAGGGGGGACTCAGAAGTATAAGGAAGGTTTGGAGAGAAAAGTGTTAGTTGCTCAGTCGTGTCTGACTCTTTGCGATCTCATGGACTGTAGCCCAAGAGGCTCCTCCATCCCTGGAGTTCTCTAGGCAAGAATACTACGGATGAAATCAGGCAAGACTATAGTCATGATAAAACTTGAGGTCCTATTTTAAGTGCGGTAAGTAAGCCTTTCCATACTGTTCATACTGTTCATGGGGTTCTCAAGACAAGAATACTGAAATGGTTTGCCATTCCCTTCTCCAGTGGACCACATTCTGTCAACGGTTAGAACTGGACATGGAACAACAGACTGGTTCCAAATAGGAAAAGGAGTACATCAAGGCTGTATATTGTCACCCTGCTTATTTAACTTATATGCAGAGTACATCATGAGAAACACTTGGAAGAAGCACAAGCTGGAATCAAGATTGCTGGGAGAAATATCAATAACCTCAGATATGCAGATGATACCACCCTTATTGCAGAAAGTTAAGAGGAGCTAAAAGGCCTCTTGATGAAAGTGAAAGAAGAGAGTGAAAAAGTTGGCTTAAAGCTCAACATTCAGAAAACTAGGAGCATGGCATTTGGTCCCATGACTTCATGTGAAATAGATGGGGAAACAGTGGAAACAGTGTCAGACTTTATTTTTGGGGGCTCCAAAATCACTGCAGATGATGACTGCAGCCATGAAATTAAAAGACGCTTACTCCTTGGAAGGAAAGCTATGACCAACCTAGATAGCATATTTAAAAGCAGAGACATTACTTTGCCAACAAAGATCTGTCTAGTCAAGTCTATGCTTTTTCCAGTGGTCATGTATGGATGCGAGAGTTGTACTGTCAAGAAAGTTGAGTGCCAAAAAATTGATGCTTTTGAACTGTGGTGTTGGAGAAGACTCTTGAGAGTCCCTTGGACTGCAAGGAGATTCAACCAGTCTATTCTAAAGGAGATCAGTCCTGGGTGTTCATTTGAAAAACTGATGCTGAAGCTGAAACTCCAATACTTTGGCCATCTCATGTGAAGAGTTGACTCACTGGAAAAGACCCTGATGCTGGGAGGGATTGGGGGCAGGAGGAGAAGGGGATGACAGAGGATGAGATGGCTGGATGGCATCACGGACTCGATGGACGTGAGTCTGAGTGAGCTCCGGGAGTTGGTGATGGACAGGGAGGCCTGGCGTGCTGCGATTCATGGGGTTGCAAAGAGTTGGACGTGACTGAGCGACTGAACTGACTGAAGTAAGCCTTAGGGCATATTGAGCAAGGCAGTAACACGATCTTATTAACATTCTAAAGAGCTTACTGTATATAGTGAATAATGAATTGATCTGTGTGTGAAAGAGTGAAAATGGGGTCAACTTAAAGGCCGGTTCTACAGTCCTGGAAAAAGATGCTAATCAGCTGGTCAAGAGCTCTAGCAGCATGTAATGAAAGTAGTGGATAGACTGGTGATAGATGCCTTAGGTAAATCAGTAAAACTCAGTGATTTGGATGGAAACTGGAGAAGAAATCATGAGGAATAATTTGCAAGTTTTTCAGTTTAGCAACTGGGTGACTGTTGAATGTTAACATTTACTGCAAAGAAGGAATATGAGTTTTTTTTGAAGAATTCTGGATCTTTTAAGATATTTTAAAGTAAGCACACACAAACACAGAGGACGATGTTACTACAGGTGTTTACAAGATACTGAAAGAAGGGAGTAGATTCAGAAAAACGTAAAGTTTTTATAGCAAAAGCCTTTGGGAATATGGACCTGAATCAAGATAGTGGATAAAAGTGGGAATACTGTAGAAAGAATAGCTCTTAGAGGAACATCTTAATAAGAAGTTTCAGGAAACTTACCAATAATTTCTTCCCTACCGAATACTCAGAGGATTAATGATTTATCTACAGCCATTCAGCAAATTTAACCTTTAGAAAGTCATTCCCCTTGAGCTGTTTCCTTAATCTTAAGAGAGGATAAATAAGGAGATATACCTCATCAAGCATAAAATAGACTTAGTTTCTGAACCAAATGATAAATTTAGTCTTTCCCTGTATGTTGGTGAAAAGAAATCACATACTTTGAACAAGTCTGTGAAAGACTTGGAATTAACAGCTGAGATTTGCTCTCGGATGTTAACTTGGGGATTTGTACAGATGATTTCTGAAGGCAATTAATACAATATATATCAATAATTGACAAAGCAACACTTCAGTGAGCTTTAAGGGATTTTTTTCCTAAAAGGCTAAAATTGTAACTAGAAAGCAAAGTATATAGTTTTGCAATGTGGCTATATATATGACTAAAATTTTAATAGTATAACAAATTAACGCTATGGTGACTTAACTGAGAGACGACTGATCTGCCTTACAGAAGCCTCCAAAAAGAATACTTTTAAAAGTGAAGTCATATTAATTTAGTCGGCATGTAATTATTCAAAATAATAATAAATTTTTGCTATATATTCTACCCCCGAAGGTATCTAATAAGTTGAAAGGATAATTTTAAATTAGTACATAGAACTATTGGAAAACATTTTTGAATGTATTTAAATTCTTTCCAAGGGCAAGACAAAGCAGGTTTTATGTAAATGATAAATATTCACCTACAAATATGCAAATCAACAATAAATCTGTTTATTATAAATAAGTATATATTATTTTCNCCCCCGAAGGTATCTAATAAGTTGAAAGGATAATTTTAAATTAGTACATAGAACTATTGGAAAACATTTTTGAATGTATTTAAATTCTTTCCAAGGGCAAGACAAAGCAGGTTTTATGTAAATGATAAATATTCACCTACAAATATGCAAATCAACAATAAATCTGTTTATTATAAATAAGTATATATTATTTTCTCAGTGCCCTCTGAATTAAAGCCATTTTGAAGTCACTAGAATATGTTATTCATCAACTATTATGTGAATGTTCCTTTAATAATATTTTGTTAAAATTATATAACTTAAAAAGCAGATAAAGCTATATTTTTTCCTAATGAAGCCTTTTCCTTTCAGATATACTAACCTTAAAATATAAAGTGAAGTGAAGTCGCTCAGTCATGTCCGACCCTTTGCAGCCCCATGGACTGTATCCTACCAGGCTCCTCCATCCACGGGATTTTCCAGGCTAGAATACTGGAGTGGGTTACCATAATTTGCATTAAAATAACAAACTTAAAATAAGAATAGGTATAGGCCTTTTATTTGACATAATTCTTGAGTACTTTTTAATCAGTTAAAAAAGTCTTTTTCACCCCCCCAAGGGTAATAGTTTATGTATATAGTGTGTATTTTTTTTAATATCAGTTCAAATTTTTGTGCCAACTCATTAGAATACAGACAAACCCAGGAGGAAATTTTAGATAATCTATATAATTTTTCTAGTTAGAATAAAGAATAAAATGTTAATTGATATTTGTTCTGTTGTTCTGCAAGCTGTGAAATAAATTGTGCATTATATAATATACAACTAGCTTAGAGTAACAAAATCCAGGAGGGGGTAAACTCTTAATAGTTGTATGTTGATACAACTTTTATATATATGTGTGTATATATATATATGCATACGCATTTATTTGTCACCATATATAGATATTCATACTCACTATTCAATAGAGTCTTGGACAGTGTCTTTCTACATCTGTTACTTTTACTAGAAACTTTTATTTATGAAAACTCAGTCCATTTCAGACTGTCATTTACGCTACTTTAAATTGCTAAAAAGCAAAAGTAGTGCAGAAAATGCATTAAACAAAATATGATGGCTTTTCAGTTCAGTTCAGTTCATTTCAGTCGCTCAGTCGTGTCCAACTCTTTGCGACTCGATGAATCTCAGCATGCCAGGCCTCCCTATCCATCACCATCTCCTGGAGTTCACTCAGACTCATGTCCATTGAATCTGTGATGCCATCCAGCCATCTCATCCTCGGTCGTCCCCTTCTCCTCCTGCCCCAATCCCTCCCAGCATCAGAGTCTTTTCCAATGAGTCAACTCTTTGCATGAGGTGGCCAAAGTACTGGAGTTTCAGCTTTAGCATCATTCCTTCCAAAGAAATCCCAGGGTTGATCTCCTTCAGAATGGACTGGTTGGATCTCCTTGCAGTCCAAGGGACTCTCAAGAGTCTTCTCCAACACCACAGTTCAAAAGCATCGATTCTTCAGCGCTCAGCTTTCTTCACAGGCAAACTTTCACATCCATACATGACCACAGGAAAAACAGTAGCCTTGACTAGGCAGACCTTAGTCGGCAAAGTAATGTCTCTGCTTTTGAATATACTATCCAGGTTGGTCATAATTTTTCTTCCAAGGAGTAAGCGTCTTTTAATTTCATGGCTGCAGAAACTTCTTACCTCATCAGTCTGTTCCTTTATTCTTACTATACTTCTAAAAACATAATCCAAGAAATTTGGAATCCTGATAGAGAGCCCATATAACTTGAATGCTTTCAATATACCATGACATTTCCCTTAATAAACTCAGACATTGCCCCTGTTATTCATAGGAGATCCAGTCTTCTTTATAAAATAAGTAAAGCTCTCCTTGTGTGTGTGTGTGTTTAGCATATGGATTACTTATTTTTTAACTGGAACGTAGTTTCTTTACAACATTGTATTAGTTTCTGCGGTACAGCAAAGTGAATGAGCTGTATGTATACATATATCCCCTCTTTTTTGTATTTCCTTCCCATTTAGGTCACCACAGAGCATTCATGTAGTTCCCTGTGCTGTACAGCAGGTTTTCATTAGTCATCTATTTTATGTGTATTAATACATATTAATTCGTACCTCCCAATTCATCCCACTCTCTCTTCTCCCCTTAGTGTCCATACATTTGTTCTCTGCATCTGAGTCTCCTGCAAAGTGGTCTCTACAAACAACTCCAATTGCAGTTTCCCACCACTCTGTACCATACCACACCATAGGAGGATCAACCATTGAGACGACTGATCGCATGTTTCTGCCATTATTCATCCTGTTCCCTTCTCCAGGAATTTCCTCCCCATGGGTAAAGTTCTTTTGTTGTTAGGAATAAATTTAGGTACCATTTCCTCTGGAGACATTTGCTAATATCTCTGTCTTATCATTTATCTGGTTTGCTTTCTCGTCTGCCCTCATAATGTCCTGTATATGTTAGCATTTTACTACTCAGAATATAGTTCATGCGTCTCTTTTTAACTAATACACTGAATAAAACTAATTCATTGAGCTGTTAGGTTTACAGAATAAGTGATTGGAAAGTAGAGTTCTCATATACCCTCTCACCCTTCCCCCAGTTTGCTTTAATATCAATATCTTTCATTAGTGTAATATTGATACATCTATTACAAGTGATGAGCCAATACATTACCAATAATGTCCATGGTTATATGAGGTTCATGCTTTGTGTTGTACGTTCGGTTGGTTTTGACTGCTGCTGCTAAGTTGCTTCAATCATGTCCGACTCTGTACGACCCCAGAGACGGCAGCCCACGAGGCTCCCCTATCCCTGGGATTCTCCAGGCAGGAACACTACAGTGGGTTGCCATTTCCTTCTTTAATGCAGGGAAGTGAAAAGTGAAAGTGAAGTCGCTCAGCTGTGTTTGACTGTTCGCGACCCCATGGGCTGCAGCCTACCAGGCTCCTCCGTCCGTGGGATTTTCCAGGCAAGAGTACTGGAGTGGAATGCCATTGCCTTCTCCGGTTGGTTTTGACTAGCATATATATAATTATGTGTGAAAGTGAAAGTGAAGTCACTCAGTCGTGTCCGGCTCTTTGTGACCCTGTGGACTGTAGCCTATCAAGCTCCTCTGTCCATGGGATTCTCCAGGCAAGAGTACTGGAGTGAGTTGCCATTTCCTTCTCCAGGGGATCTTCCTGATAATCAGAATAATTGAGTTGCCCTAAAAATTTCCTGTTATCTACCAGTCACTCTTCCTCCCTTCAAATGAGGCCCTGGCAACCAGTGATCTTTTAACTGTCTCTGTGGTCATATCTCTTCTAGAATGCCATATGGTTAGAATCATGCAGTAAGCTGCCTTTTCAGATTGGCTTCTTTCACTTAGCAATATGCATTTAAGATTGCTCAATGTCTTTTCTTGGCTTAATAAGTCATTTCTTTTTACTAAACAATAGCATTCCATGTCGGAGAAGGAAATGGCAACCCACTCCAGTGTTCTTGCCTGGAGAATCCCAGGGCCGGGGGAGCCTAGTGGGCTGCCGTCTATGGGATCACACAGAGCTGGACACGACTGTAGCAATTTAGCAGCAGCAGCATTCCAGGTTATGGAGGTGACACAATTTGTTTACTCACTCATCTATTGAAAGATGTTTTGATTGCTTCTAAGTTTGGGCAGTTATGAATAAAGTAGCTATAAATATTTATGTGCAGGTTTTTGTGTTGGCATGACTTTTCACTTCTTTTGAGTGAATACCACAAAATATAATTGCTAGGTCACATGGTAAGAGTGTAAGTTTTGTAAGAAATTGACAAACTCTCCCAAAGTGGCTGTACCATTTTGTATGCCCGTTAACAATAAATGAGAATTTCTGTTGCTCTATGCTTCAACCAGTTCTTGGTTTTCTCTGTGGGTTTGATTTTACCTATTCTCATAGACATGTAATAGTATCTCATTGTAATTTCAATTTGCAATTTTCCAATGACATGATACTGACCATCCTTTCATATGCTTAATTGCCATCTGTATCTTTTTGTTGAGATATCTATTGAAGTCTTTGCCTATTTTTAATTGGTTTACTTTCTTATTGATAAGGTTTAAGAGTTCTTTATAGGGCTTCCCTGGTGGCTCAATGGTAGAGAATCCACCTGCAATGCAGGTGATGCACAGGAGATGTTAGTTCAAACTCTCGGTTTGAAAGATCCCTTAGTGTAGCTTGGTGTAGGAAATGGCAACCTGTTCCAGTATTCTTGCCTGAAAAATTCCATGGACAGAGGCACCTGACATACTACAGTCCATGGGGTCCCAAAGAGTCAGACACGACTGAGCATGCATGCATGCAAGAGTTCTTTATAGATTTCTTCAAACTAGTCCTTTATTAGAATTTTTGCAGATTTTCTCCCAGTCTGTAACCTATCTTTCCACTCTCTTAATACTGTCTTTCAGAGAGCTGAACTTTTTAGTTTCAATAAAATGTAACATCAGTTTTTCTTTCGTAGGTCCTGCTTTTTAGGCATTTTATAATGTAAAAAGTCACCACCATACCCAAGGCCACCTAGATTTCCCCCCATTACCTCCTAGGGTTTTTATGGTTTTGCATTTTAAATTTAGATCTACTATTCATTTTGAGCTAATATTTGTAAGGTATAAGGTATCTGTGTCTAGATTCTTTTTTTTTCTTTGCAACTAATGATGTTGCAGCAACATTAGTTAAAAAGATTATTCTCTTTCCATTGAATTCCCTTTGTTCCTTTTTGTCAAATACCAATTGACTATATTTGCATGGGTCTATTTCCAGCTCATTTTATTTTCCATTAGTCTATTTGTCTGTTCTTTCACCAATACCCTATTTTTTTGATTAATATACTTTTTAAACTGAGTCTTGAAGTTTCATAGTGTTAGTGATCCAACTTTATTCTTCTACTTCAATTGTTTTTGGCCTTTCTGTATCTTTTGCTTTCACGTGAGACTCTACAATTAGTTTGTCAATATCCACAAGATTACTCCCTCGCATTTGCATCGAAATTTACCTGACTCTTCAGCTCAAGTTGGGGAGAACTTTCATTTTGATAATATTGAATCTGCCTTCCGTATGCATAGAATAGTCTCTGTTTCCTTAGATTTTCCATATTTTCTTTCATAGTTTTTTAAATTACCTTATATAGACTTTGAACATATTTTTTTTTAAGTTTGTGCCTAAACATTTCCTTTTTCTGTGCTAATGTGAATGCTACTATGGTATTAATTTTAAATTCCAATAGATCATTGCTAGTATATAGGAAAGCAGTGCTTTTAAAAATATTAAACTTCTATCCTTCCACCTTGGTATAGCTGCTAATTAGTTCAAGTAGATCATTTTTGTTGTGGAATCTTTAGGATTTTTGTACAGTCATGTCATCTGCAAATGAAACATTTCTCCCTTCCACTTCTTTTATCTCAATGCATCTGCCAGGTCGTCTGGAACAATACTGAAAAGTGGTAAGAAATATATATCTTTTTTTTGCTCTTGATCTTTAGGAAGAAAACATCTCGTTTCTCACTATTAACTTTGATATTTGTTTTGTTTTTGTTTTGATGTTATTTAGTGAATTAATGGAGTCCCCTTCTAGTCTTAGTTGGCAAAGAGTTTTTCATTCTTTAGTATGTTGATATAATGGATTACATAATTTGGCTTTTTAATATTGAACTAGCCTTGCTTGCATACATGGGATAAATACCACTTGGGTTGATGTGCAATTCTTTGTATATATTGTTGGATTCAATTTGCTAATACTATATTGAGGAGTTTTGCACTTATATTCATGAAAGATATTAGTTTGTAGTTTTCTTGTAACATCTTTAACTGGATTTGGTAATTCTGTCCACATAGAATGAGTTATAATTATTTCGTCTTTTTTTTTTTTGTAAAGTGTAGAGATAAGGTATAATTTCTTCAAGTGTTTGGTAGAATTCAACAGTGAATCTATCTGGGCCTGATGCCTCTGTTTTGAAAGACTATTAGTTATTCAATTTAGTAGCTATATTTCTTTGGGGAGATTTTCTATCTCTCCTTGTGTTATTTTTGGTAGAGTGTGTCTTCCAAAGACTAAGTCTGTTTCATCTAGTCATCAAATTTGTGGGCAAAGAGTTGTTCATAATATTCCTTTACTTTTCTTTTAAATCTGTGATATCAAAAGAGATGGTTGATCTTTGATTTCTGACATTAGTTATGTGCATCTTCTTTTCTTAAACTATGGTTTATCAATTTTATTGATTTTTTTTCAAAGTACTTGTCTTTTGGTTCCATTAGTTTTCATTGTTGTTTTCCTGTTTCCAAGTTTGTTGATTTTCATTCTAATTTTTATTATTTCTTTCCTCTGCTTTCTTTGAATCTGCTTTTCTTTTCTCTAGTTTTCCTAAGTACAAGATTAATTTTTACATTTTTCTTTTCTAATACAAGCACTTATTGTTATAAATATTTTAGATTATTGCAAATATAAATATTGTTGTTATAAATATATGATTTTAATGCAAATTTTGTGCTTTATTTACTTTAAAATTTTAAAAAATATTTCTTGATACTTCTCTTTGACTCATGTTTTAATAAGTGGGTTGTTTACTTTCCAAGTGTTCTGGTGCTTTCCTGTTACTGGTTTCTATGTTTTTCTTCCCACACTTTAAATAATTCATTCTACCCACTTCTTGTTTGTCTAGTTCTTGAAAAAGAGTCCAATGTTATTTTTACAATTGGACCTTTATACACAAGGTCTATCCC
>SJYX01002068.1:192663-213483 GCA_006410675.1 Oreotragus oreotragus
CTAACACATGAAAAGATGCTCAACATCACTCATTATCAGAGAAATGCAAATCAAGACCACAGTGAGGAACCATTTCACACCAGTCAGAATGGCTGCGATCCAAAAGTCTACAACAATAAATGCTGGAGAGGGTGTGGAGAAAAGGGAACCCTCTTACTCTGTTGGTGGGAATGCAAACTAGTACAGACACTTTGGAGAACAGTGTGGAGATAGTGATGCTTTCTAAGGCTTACTTGACTTCACATTCCAGGATTTCTGGCTCTAGGTGAGTCATCACACCATCGTGATTATCTGGTCATGAAGATCTTTTTGTACAGTTCTTCTGTGTATTCTTGCCACCTCTTCTTAATATCGTCTACTTCTGTTAGGTCCATACCATTTCTGTCATTTATTGAGCCCATCTTTACATGAAATGTTCCCTTGGTATCTCTGATTTTCTTAAAGAGATGTCTAGTCTTTCCCTTTCTGTTGTTTTCTTCTGTTTCTTTGCATTGATCGCTGAGGAAGGCTTTCTTATCTCTTCTTGCTATTCTTTGGAATTCTGCATTCCGATGTTTATACCTTTCCTTTTCTCATTTGCTTAACAGTGTTTTTAATTTCTAGCATTTCCTTTTCTTTCTGAAAATTGCCGTCTCTGTGCTTACAGTACCTGTATTTTCTCACATGCTGTCCACTTTTCCTGTTAGAACCCTTAGCATAGTAATCATAGTTATTTTAAATTCATGATAGGATAATTTCAACATGTCTGTCATATCTAAATCTGATGCTGATGCATGTTCTGTCTCTTCAAATTGTGTTTTAGTGTGCTTTGCAAATTTTTGTTGAAAGTTGAAGTAGTACTAGAAAAAGGAACTGAGATAAACCTGCCTTCAGTGGGAGGGTTTATGTTTGTCTGGTTAGAGGCTGTTGCTGTTTTTGAGTCAGTAAGTCATGTCTGACTCTTTGCAACCCCATGGACTGCAGCACGCCAGGCTTCCCTGTCCTTCACTATCTCCCTGAGTTTGCTCAAACTCATGTCCATTGAGTCAGTGATGCCATCCAATTATCTCATCCTCTATCAGCCTGTTCTCCTCTTGCCTTCAATCTTTCCCAGCATCAGGGTCTCTTCCAATGAGTCAGTTCTTTGCATCAAGTGCACAAAGTATTGGAGCTTCAGCACCAGTCCTTCCAATGAATTTTCAGGCTAGAGTTTAGGCTGTTTGCTGTAGCTGCAGGTATTGGAAGTAAAGTTTCCTCTGATGTCCTTCCCCCCACCCCCCACCTTTTTTTTTTTTTTTTTGCCCCTCTGTTGTGTCTTCCCAGAGTCTTCTTGAATAAAATTCAAGATATATATTTCTCTCTGTTGCATCCCCCCATTATTATACAGGAGCTCTACTGATGTGGTTGTAAAGTTGGGTGTTTCTTTTCCCCTACTCAGAAGCCCGAGGTGGCTGGAGTTGGTTTTTTCCTTTGCCAAGGTCAGTTAGGCTCTGGTAAAATAGTTTATTTTGAGGGCAGTCCTTGTTAAGAAGATTAGGATATTCTGGGAGTGTTTTTAAATGGCTACTTTTCTCCTGCTGGAAGCATATGTTTATTTTTCTCTGATCATTGCAGTGAGAACCTGTAGGACCCCTGAAGGTAAAACTCATAAAGTGCAGGACCTCCCTAAGACTGTACCCTGCCCCTGGAATTTTTAATACTCAGACTTGCCCATACTGAACCTCCAGCTCTTAGTCAACCACAGTTATGTTTTTCTAAACCAGTACAGGTTCCTGTGGAGATTTCTGTTCTGCCAAGTTTTCAGTCTTTCTATCTGCTTATCAGTCCAATTGTGTGGGGAGTGGTTTCCCTTGTGACCTTAATCTTCTGGTGGACTTAAGAAGAGTTGTTGATTTTACAGTCATGTTATTTCTTATGAGAATCAATGGTGATTTCCAAGCTTCCTATATGCCTGGTCAGAAACTATATTTCTCTTGTCACTAGTGCCGTGGTACCTTTTGAAGGACCATAAAGTCATAAAATGTGTGTCAAATAAAATAATCAATTCTCTGTGACCACTTATCACTAATGTCAAATTCCTTACAAAAAGAAACTGCTCTACATTTTATCTTCCATATGTCCAGCATCTAAGAGCATTTTCAGTGAATAATAATTTAACTTGCTTTAAAAGCATGGCTTTGTGGTCTGAACCAGCAGCCTTAGATAGTCTCAAAATTCTTATACTAAAGAAGAGAATGCACTGAAATAAACCACTTCATTTTCATTTATTTCACACCATACTTAGAAGAAAGATAGGCACCAGAGAATAATTATGACAACCATGAAAATGATGAGACACTGAAGGGTGTCCTGATAAGCAGATAACTTTTTCCTTTTGAGATGTCTTTACTTAACATTTTGTATAGAGCTTTGCAAGAAATAATTCAAACTAAATTCATAAATACAAAGTAAAATAGGTGGAGATAAAGAGTGATTTTATCAGGAAACAGTTTACATGGTTCTAGTTAGTTTGCAATCTTTCTTTTGCTGCCTAGTCTCATTCTATAAAGACTGGATTCCTAGGGTACAAAATGTCTCTCTTTATGCTTCCTCACCGTTTAGCATCCTTATGAGGGGATTCACCACAGAGTTCTTCAAAGGGGAGCAATTCAGCACTCCAGGGCCAGGCCCGCAGCAGCGCCTCCCAAACCATCATCAGGCACTTTTAAGGATGAACAACAGCTCTCCAGGAGGTGTAGTGCAAATCTAGCCCTTTAAACTCATTTACTTTAATTGCGTAACATTTTAAATACTGCACGCCAGTGAGAGGCAGGTGGATCAGCAGGTGCAATGTGGCGATCTGCCAATAATGGCATCAGAAAAACAGTTCCTCACAGAGGCAAGAAGCAAGAGAGACTGGGTGAAGAACTCCTCTGAGCTTAATATCTATTTCATCCAGTAATTGCAGCAGAGGGGAGGATTTCCAAGCAATCTAAACCAAAGCTGTCTTATTCATTTTTAGCTGTGCCTTTTTTTTTTTTTAACAGGGGAGGTCTCAGAAATAGAATTTTAGTCCAAATTCATCCAAGTTCTTTCTGGATTCATCCTACTGAAATTCATTTATGAGTAAAGATGTTAAAAGAGAAATCACGAAAGCAGATGTTTTCTTTTTAAAGTTTTTTTTTGTTTTTAAGAACAATCTGAAGCATATCATGCTAAGTTTCATATTGGGGGTATTAATTTGACCCAAGTAAAATTTGAAGGCAAACTGTTAAACGGATTCATGAGATTAATTTCTAAAACTAATAATAAACTCTAAACTACATGAACTTTCTATTTTTCCTTTCATTGGCTCTCTTTATATACAAGGAAGAAAAACTGTGCAGATAATGTGTAAAAAGAGTATAAAATAGTTTTAAAACTATTAAAATTAGATATTCATGAAAATTTTCAAATTTATTAGAGATAGCGTTCACAATTCTGTGTTCATTTATCTTTTTGTTTATAAAAACAGGAAATTCGTGATTTTTTTTAAATCACAGACATTATTAAATAAGTTTTTAAATATTTTGACCAAATTGAGTTTTGAAGATAAAGTGATTAGTGGAGAGAATTGAATGCTTTGTTACCATCTATATTTCAGGCTTCCTTTTTGCCAAAGGGCAACTCTGTTGAAGTTTATACAGAAGTGGCAGTTAAAGTATAATCGTATAAGATATCCTCAGCAGCAGCTCAAAACAATTCAGAGTGAGAGGAGGAAAACAGAGGTGTAGAGTTTCTACAGTTTTAAGGTCTATTTGCCAGGCCCTGTGGTTTATCGGTTTCATCTATGTATTCTGAAGGCAGGTGCTATTCATTCTACTTGTCCTTTGTGTTAACTGAGGCTAAGCCAGAAGGCCACTGGATGGTGTAGAACAGTTTCCAATAAATTCATCTTTGTGCCTCAGTGAGCTATTTGCTTGGCACACATGCTTTGAAAATATATCAATAATTTAGGGATTCTGTGATAGGCAATGAGGGTTTTCCTTCATATTTATTGTAGTACCAAGACAATGGCAGTAACAAACCCCCTAAAAAGGAGGCCTGTAGAAAACTATAAATGGTAATATTCAGAGTCCTGCCTACATGTAAGATATAAAGAGGGTGTAGACAGCTATACCTTCTCAGTTTCTGTCTGTTACTTCTATAGTATCACTTGATAAATCAAGAACTATCTTCCATTTAAATACCTCCATCTCTAATACTGTACAAGCTTTTATTTTTCCCCTGATCACTATGCAGTCCATTATTTTCTATTAACTTACACTCACCCAATTCATAACTCACCCTTTCATTAATCAGGGTAGAGTATTGCCTTTCAGTCATGGCAGTACCCAGGGAAGAGTACAGGCAAAATAGGGATGTAAGAACATATCTATTTCACACCAAAATAAAAGTGAGATCAGAAAATAAACTTGTAGCATAAAAAACTTTACATGGCATAATGTCCTCCCAATCTGCCAATCCCCATAACCAGTAATTAGACTTGCAATTTACATCATTTTTCTAAAAAGACATCTAGAGTAGCTTACTCATTTGCTTCTGATGTTGAAAACTGTTTCTGATGATATTTAAGTATCTGTCCTCTCTGCCCCAGCACTCATAGTACCCTGAATAATCTTATTGGCAGCAGTAGGAGGCCTGAAGCCAAGTCAGGCAGATGCAGGAAAGAGCACTCCTGATTGCTGATGAGGCCTCCTGGAACCACAACTCTGTTATGTAGGGATTTGAGGCTTCTTACCAGATATCGGGTGAAAACAAATGACTGGCTTAAAGTTTGTGACATTCTGTCATTTGAATAGTGAGAAGTTGGTTAAATGATTAGTCTGTGGATTAGCCAGACTGAAGCTGCCATCCCAACATTATGTTACAGAACCAAGTAGGGTCTACTTGTCCTCATGCAGTAAAGCCAATCTATTGACACTGGGGTGTGGCGAAAGAAAGCAAGGAGTCTGTTGCAGGGCTTCAAGCAAGGAGTCCAGGGCAGCTCGAGCTTAAAAGACCTGAACTCCCTAAAGGCTTTTAGGAAAAGGTTTATAAAAACAGGATGAGGAAGGGGGATTGTGAGGTATGTGATCAGCTCATGGACACTTTTCTGATTGGCTGGTGGTGAGGTAATTGGGAGTCAACATCATTAATCAGTCTGGGGGTCTACTTGCTTGTGGGTGGCGTACAGTTAACTTCTTTCTTTTGGTGGAGGTTAGAGACATGGCTCCAAATGTTATCCATAGTCCTTGAGGAGGAACTCAGGTACTTGATTTTGTTTAATGGCTAAAGTATTATTATTTTGACTTTCTTGACTGTTTTCCTTTCTTTCTGGATTTTCTCACTTCTCTAATTAAATTTATTACCTTTCTACAGACAAAAGGCAGGTGGAGGACATGAGGCTGGAGGTAGTCCTGTTCTGGGAGGCCCTATAGGGTCCTGCTCAGTTACACTAGACTGTTTAAAACTTATTTTATTCCTTTAAGAAGTTAAAAAAAAAAGAAAGAAAAAACAAAAGTAAAAATAATCAGCCTGTTTTTTCATTAATAGAGATTCTAGATAAAAAAAGAAACTTAAACCAATGTTGATATATAATAAGGATTTGATGTATCAGATTTTTAATTTCATTGAATGAAAGGGTTGTTGAAATAATCACGTGGTGGAAATCATTAGTCACATTTCCTGGCAGGTAAGAGAAGTGCTATGGTATAATTTCTGTCTTTATTCTCTTGAACAACAGAATTTGTCTCAACACAGGTGATACAGATAAAGTCAGAAAAGTTAGGTTGATCTCCAGTACGACGGCCAAAGTTACCAGGCCTAAAGCACGTATAAATCTAGGATTGCAGAAAGAAAGAGTGTGATAGGAATGAGATATAGAAAATGAGTTTTAAGAAATACAGGGAAATATTTTGTTTGCATTCAATTTATATTGAGTTGTTTACTATGCCAAAGGCTTTGACTTTGTGGATCACAATAAACTGGAAAATTCTGAAGAAGATGGGAATACCAGACCACCTAACCTGCCTCTTAAGAACCCTGTATGCATGTCAGGAAGCAACAGTTAGAACTGGAGGAACAACAGACTGGTTCCAAATAGGAAAAGGAGTACATCGACGCTGTATATTGTCACCCTGCTTATTTAACTTATACATCATGAGAAACGCTGGGCTGAAGGAAGCACAAGCTGGAATCAAGACTGTCGGGAGAAATATCAATAACCTCAGATATGCAGATGACACCACCCTTATGGCAGAAAGAGAAGAGGAACTAAAGAGCCTCTTGATGAAAGTGAAAGAGGAGTGAAAAAGTTGGCTTAAAGCTCAATATTCAGAAAACTAAGATCATGGCATCTGGTCCCATCACTTCATGGAAAATAGATGGGGAAACAGTGGAAACAGTGGCTGACTTTATTTTTCTGGGCTCCAAAATCACTGCAGATGGTGATTGCAGCCATGAATTTAAAAGACGCTTGCTTCTTGGAAGGAAAGCTATTACCAACGCAGACAGCATATTAAAAAGAAGAGACATTACTTTGCCAACAAAGGTCTGTCTAGTCAAGGCTATGGTTTTTCCAGTGGTCATGTATGGATTTGAGAGTTGGACTGTGAAGAAAGCTGAGCACTGAAGAACTGATGCTTTTGAACTGTGGTGTTGGAGAAGACTCTTGAGAGTCCCTTGGACTGCAAGGAGATCCAACCAATCCATCCTAAGGGAGATCAGTCCTGGGTGTTCATTGGAAGGACTGATATTGAAGCTGAAACTTCAATACTTTGGCCAGCTGATGTGAAGAGCTGACTCATTGGAAAAGACTCTGATGCTGGACAAGATTGAAGGCAGGAGGAGAAGGGGACGACAGAGGATGAGATGTTTGGATGACATCACCGACTCAATGGACATGGGTTTGGGTGGACTTCAGGAGTTGGCGATGGACAGGGAGGCCTGNCTGATATTGAAGCTGAAACTTCAATACTTTGGCCAGCTGATGTGAAGAGCTGACTCATTGGAAAAGACTCTGATGCTGGACAAGATTGAAGGCAGGAGGAGAAGGGGACGACAGAGGATGAGATGTTTGGATGACATCACCGACTCAATGGACATGGGTTTGGGTGGACTTCAGGAGTTGGCGATAGACAGGGAGGCCTGGCGTGCTGCAGTTCATGGGGTTGCAGAGAGTCAGACAGGACTAAGCAACTGAACTGAACTAAGTCTTCATTGCAAAGAAAATCAATGATCATATGTTGAAGATTTTCAAAATGTGATTTTTGTGTTTTTGAGATATAATTAGCATACAACACTATTAGTTTCAGATGTATAGCATAATGATTCAGTATGTGTATATGTTATGAAATGATCACTACAATAAGGCTTGTTAACACTCATCACCATGATTTCCTTTACTGTGCTGGTGCTGCTGCTAAGTCACTTCAGTCGTTTCTGACTCTGTGTGACCCTATAGATGGCACTCACCAGGCTCCGCCTTCCCTGGGATTCTCCAGGCAAGAACACTAGAGTGGGATGCCATTTCCTTCTCCGCCTTCACTGTACAATAGCTCTTTATTTTGATGTAGTCCCTTTTGCTTGTTTTTGCTTTTCTTGCCCTTGCTTTTGGTGTCATGTCCAAAAAAATCATTACCAAGACCAATATGAAGGAGGTTTGTCCCTATGATTTTTCTAGGAATTTTATGGTTTTCAGCTTTATGTTCATGTCTTTAACCTATTTGTGTTGATATCTGCATATGGTACAAGATAGTGATTCAGTTTCATTTTTTTTGGAAATGGCTGTCCAGTTTCTCTGGCATCATTTATTTATATCTTTTTTTCATATGCAAAGAAAACTAATCTAGTATTTTTTTTTTCTATTTGATGGGTTTGCTTTTCTACTTAATAGTTTTTTTAAATTTCTAATTGTTCTTTCATTTTTATGGCAAATATAATTTAACACTGATTCACTGTATTTCTCAATGAGAAAAACTACAAATTTAACTTTTTTAATTATTGCCAATTTAAATTTACTAGTATTTTATTTTTTCCAAATTAAATCAGCTAATATTTTATTTTTTAATATCATCATTTATTTATATCTTTTTTTCATATGCAAAGAAAACTAATCTAGTATTTTTTTTTTTCTATTTGATGGGTTTGCTTTTCTACTTAATAGTTTTTTTAAATTTCTAATTGTTCTTTCATTTTTATGGCAAATATAATTTAACACTGATTCACTGTATTTCTCAATGAGAAAAACTACAAATTTAACTTTTTTAATTATTGCCAATTTAAATTTACTAGTATTTTATTTTTTCCAAATTAAATCAGCTAATATTTTATTTTTTAATAGGTGAAAATTTTAAATTTACTAGTGTTATATTGAATTATTGCCAATTTAAGTTTTCTAGTATTTTATTTTTTTAATATGTGCATATTTTTATTTATACATAGATAGTATAAATTGTCTGGTAGTTCATTTATGTATATTTTATCTGTTTTGAGTATCAGTTTGTTATTTGTGGAACTATTTAGCAGCATAATATTTCTTTTTTTTATATTTTGGAACTCTTTACATATATTGATCTTTGTCTATTATTTCTTAGATGTGTAAAACAGTTGACAATTAACAAGGCTGACTTGTTTTTTCATTAATTTAGTCTTAGGTTTAATTATTCACAAAATATGTTAAGGTAAGATAAGGCATCAGAAATCAAAAGAGAAATATCATTCTTGACTTTAAGGAATTACAGTTTGTGAAAAACATAAGATCAAATGCAATCTAATGTCCTGGTTACTTTGATAGCATTTTAAAAAACTAATGTGACAACATACAAATCATTGGGATGCCTTGAGGTTACCTGCCTCTTACATGATAGAGTATAAATACATAAAATTATCTGTATAGTTGACTTCCCTGGTGGCTCAGATGGTAAAGAATTTGCCTGCAATGCAGGAGACCTGGGTTTGATCCCATGTCAGGAGGATTCCCCTGGAGAAGAAAATGGCAACCCACTCCAGTATTCTTGCCTGGAGAATCAAAATGGACAGAGGACCCTGGCAGGCTACAGTCCATGGGGTCACAAAGAGTCAAATGTGTAGTATTCTTATTAAAAAAAAAAAAAAAAAAAAAAAGAAGTACAGATCCTTATTCTCACTATCCCCACAATGATAGGTTGAATGAAGGAACAATTTGAACAATAAAATAAGGAATCAGTCACCAAAATCCAGAATGTGAGACATTCTTGTGTTTAGNTATTCTCAAAAGGGCAAAAAAAATCAAAAATTATTATTTTTTTTATTAAAAAAAAAAAAAAAAAAAAAAGAAGTACAGATCCTTATTCTCACTATCCCCACAATGATAGGTTGAATGAAGGAACAATTTGAACAATAAAATAAGGAATCAGTCACCAAAATCCAGAATGTGAGACATTCTTGTGTTTAGATGATCTTAAAATTAGTTCTTAAAAATTATGGCATTAAAGGAAAGAAATATTGGAGGAAGGTGGTCAAAGTACAAACTTCCATTTGTAAGTAAGTACTAGGAATGAAATGTACAGTATGATAACTATAGAGAATACCACTGTGTGATATATAGGAAACATAAAGGAGTAGATCCTAAGATTTCTCATTACAAGAAAATAGGCTTTTATTTTGTTTTATTTTTATCGTGTCTATATGAGATAATGGATATTAGCTGAACCTACTGTAGTAATCCTTTCACAGTATAGGTAAATCAAGTCACTATACTGTATACTTTAAGTTTCTACAGTGATTATAAAATAAATAAAACTGGGGAAAAAACTCAATAAAGCTCAATAAAACTGGAAAAAGAAAAGCCCTAAAAAAAAAGATGAGATTGTTATGGAGCAAAGGACACAAAAACAGGTAAAGAAAATGCAATATATATATATACCTTGTTTGATCCTAATAAATCAATTATAAAATTAAATCAGTTAAATAAATCAATTAAATAAATCAGTTATAAAGAGACATTTGTTAGGCAAGCTTGAAAATTTGAATATAGCCTGTAGTAGATGATTTTAATTAATTTTGGTAAGTGTGGTAGCATTAAGTTTATATTTTATGTGTCCTTAGAAGTATTTACCTAAAAATTAAATGTAAAAAAAAAAGGTTGCTGTGGGTTTTCTTTAAAATAACAAATTACAGCAATGATATAGAGATAAAATTGGCAAAATAAAATATTTATTGGGACTGTATAATGAGTACATCAGGATTCATTATACTGTGTTCTCATTTTTTGATACTTGAAATTTTGCAGGATAAAATATTTTAAAATACTAAAAGACCTGAGGCAAAGATAAATCTCTAATCTGAAATTATAAAGAAGAATTTCCTCATGGTGCTCAAAATATTGTTTATGTAAATGGACATTCTTTTGTAACCTGCTGCTAAGATGCAAGCTGTGCTATTTAGAATCAATGATTATGTGCCATCTGAAAATAATCTTTGAAAAGACACTATAAGACATTATACAAACATTCAAAAGACCTTATTCAGGACTCTTGATTATAAGATGCAATTTTGTTAAATTATCACAAAGAGAGAAAGGCCATAACAATAGGAGAGCTGTTTTCTCCCCATTGGCATTAACAGATATTTTTTTCCTTATTTTTCAGAGAAAGGATATAAAAACTGGCACCTAAATATTAGTATACCTTTCTGGGTAGCAGATAACTTCCGTCTGAAAATGATTGCAGTTGTTGTCGAGTCACTCAGTTGTGTCCAGCTCTTCACAACACCGTGGCCTGTAGCATGCCAGGCTTCCCTATCCTTCACTGTCTCCTGGAGTTTGCTCAGACTTATGTTCATTGAGTCAATGATGCCATCCAACCATCTCATCTTCTCTTGCCTCCTTCTCTCCCTGCCCTCAATCCTTCCCAGCATCAGGGTCTTTTCCAGCAATTGGGCTCTTTGCATCCGGTTGCCAAAGTATTCGAGCTTCAGTTCAGCACCGGGCCTTCCAGTGAACGTTCAGGGTGATTTCCTTTAGAAATTACTGGTTTGGTCTCCGTGCTGTCCAAAGGACTCTCAGGAGTCTTCTCCAGCACCACAGTTTGAAAGCATCAATCCTTCAGCTCTCAGCCTTCTGTATGGTCCGACTCTTGCATCCATGCATGACTACTGGAAAAACCGCAGTTTTGACTATACAGACTTTGCCGACAAAGCAATGTCTCTGCTCTTTAGTATGCTGTCTAAGTTTGTCAAAGGTTTTCTTCCAAGAAGCAAGCGTCTTTTAATTTCCTAGCTGCAGTCACCATCTGCAGTGATTTTTGGAGCCCAAGAAAATCTGTCACTCTTTCCATTTCTTCCCCATCTCTTCCCCATGAAGGGCTGGGACCTGACGCCATGATCTTGGTTTTTTAATGTTGAGTTTTAAGCCAGCTTTTTCACTCTCCTCTTTCATTTTCATCAAGAGGCTCTTAGTTCCTCTTTCCTTTCCATATTAGGTAAAATCTGAATATCTGAAGTTATTGATATTTCTCCCAGCAATCTTGATTCGTGCTTGAGCTTCATTCAGCCTGGCATTTCACATGATGTACTCAGTGTATAAGTTAAATAAAGCAGAGTGACAATATACAGCCTTGACATACTACTTTTCCAATTTGGAACCATTTTGTTGTTCCATGTCTGTTTCTAACTGTTGCTTCTTGACCTGCTTACAGATTTCACAGGAGGCAGGTAAAGCGGTCTGGTATTCCCATCTCTTTAAGAATTTCCCACAGCTTGTTGTGGTCCACACAAAGGTTTTGGTGGAGTGAATGAAGCAGATTTTTTTCTGGAACCTCCATTCTTGCTTTCTCTATGATCCAACAGATGTTGACAACTTGATCTCTGTCTTTTCTAAATCCAGCTTGTGCATCTGGCAGTTCTCAGTTCATGTACAGAGGAAGGCTAGCTTGAAGGATCTTGAGCACATATCCTTGCTAGCATGTGAATTGAGTGTAGTTGTGTGATAGTTTGAACATTCTTTGGCCTTGGCCTTGCTGTGGGATTGGAATGAAAACTGACATTTTCTGAAAATGGTAAAGACAAAAAATAAAGCTTCAAATGTACAGACATACAGTCAATATTGAAAGTGAGATTGTTAGTCGCTCAATTGTGTCCAACTCTTCATGACTCCATGGACTGCAGCCTGCCAGGCTCCTCTCTCTGTCCATGGGATTCTCCAGGCAAGAATACTAGAGTGGGTTGCCATTTCCTCCTCCAGGGGATCTTCCCAACCCAGGGATCGAACCCAGGTCTCCTGCATTGCAGGCAGATTCTTTACCATCACATATAAAAGAATAATTTGGGTTATCACGTTCGGGAGAAAAAGCACATCCAGCATCTGTGTGAAAATAAACCACCTTCTGAAAAGCAACTGCCAATGTACATGTTTCTATGATTTTTTTTTCCTGTATAATCAGTAAATTTATATTAACTTCTGCTACCACCAAGTAAGGAGATGGCTAAGAATCTTCTCCCTAATACAAGACAGAAAAGACCTCCTGCACCATGAATCTTCTCTTGGCTATTGAGGGGCACTTTGGAAAGTGAAAGATTTTGAAAATGGCCATCAGTTTTGTCTGCCATTCATTTTTCACTGGAAAGTTGGCATTCCTGGGACAGCAAGGGGAGTCAAGAAAAAGGAGAAAAAAAAAATAGCCCAACTCATTAAAAGAAAAGATGAATGAGATGGATTGTTTAGATTGATGGTGAAACACAATCTCTGACCCAATATACAGTTGACAGAAGTAAAATCTGTTTCTCCATTTTTAAAAAACAATTTCGACCAGAGCTGACTTTTCCATATGAAATTTCCCTAAATAGTTTCAGAAAATATTGTAAATTGACACATTCCTTTTTATAAAAGTTCCAGAAAAGTCTTGCAATTACTAGGCAAGTTGTCCTACCATAGAATTATTTCAAAGAGTTTAATGAAAGACACTCTGGCAAGTAAATGGAATCTGCTTATCTTTCCCGAATCATCCAGTGATAGAACCAGGCAGGCATCAGAGATACAAAGTTGAATAGGAGTGCAAATAGCAGGACATATCCCAGCTTCTGCTGCTGCTTCTGTTCCAGCTTCTGTCCTGCTCTTAGGACAATCTTTCAGGTTTTAATCCATGAAACACTAAATTTAGGGTAAATAAGTCAGACATGACTGACCAACTAACACTTTATCTTTTTTTTTTTTTTCAAAATAAAAAGGATGAGGCTTCCTTGTCTGAAACTGTGAAACCTCAGTGAGTCCAGCCCCTCCCACAGAGCAGAGCACCTTCGACACAGCCAGAGCTCATGAGTCCCCAGACTCATCAGTAGGACTCTGCATCCAATTACATAGTCCTCAGTCCTCGAACAAAGGCAGGGGTGGAGGGAGAGGCCACAGTGCATGGAGTGACCCCACAGGCAGCTACCCTCCTGCGCACAGCCTGCGGTTTTACTTTGTGCCAACTTCACAGCAGGGCCCAGCAATTTTTCTCCTGAAAAAGAAAATCAACTCCGGAAAAGCACTAGGATGCAAAGTTGATTCTACAGACGATTCTTGGGAACACAGAAGAGAGTTTCTGCCATATACTAGAAAGCAGACAGCCTAGCAAAACATCTCACTGGAGGTTTACATTTTCCCCCACACTATTCTTTTATGAGTAGTCACTAGCCCGCTCTCTTTCCTTCCTGAATATTTCCCATAATACAACATCCTTAGCCTTCTTTTTTCTAACTGGACCTATTGGAGGACTTACAGGCCCTGAAGGCCCAATTCAGAACTGGTTTATCAAATCGCTCCTCTAATGAACTCCTCTAACTGCCTAGAGGGAATCTGCTGCAAAGAAAATTCAGTTTTGTTTGTCATTATCTTCACATCTTGGAATGTGAAATAAGCAGTTGTTAGGACAGAAGCTGGAAGGGCCCTCAGTGAAGTGTATGGATGTGCAGGTGAGCGTTCATGTACTACGCTGAGCCACTACAGAACCACAGCTATCCTGTGTTACTTAGAAATAAACTCCCCTCATAGCAAGAAGGCCAAGCTGAAGTTATCTTTAGGGCCAAGCTGCCTCAGAAGTCTGCTTCTTGAAGTTCAGGGCCCTTCACTTGCAGAGGGGTTTGGTTTGGTTAGCAGTGTTTCTCAGCTTTTAATGTGCATGTGCATCACCTGGGAATGTTGTCAAAATTCTGAGTTACTAGGTCTGAGCAGTGGCCAGTTTTGCTCTACATTTTGAACAAAATTGTCCATGGGTTGCAATTTGAGTAGCAAGGAGAGTATTCTAATGGGTCGGGGATTCTGGTCGTGGTTTAAAAAATAGGAGAGGGAAGGGATAGCAACTGGCAATCACGAGGCATTTCTATGTAAAATTTCTTGTAAGTTAACTAAAGAGAGAGGTACTGAGATTTCCAAGGTACCAATATACTTGCTTTGAGTTCATTTACTCAATCTAAATCCTCTATACCAATTTTGCATCTGCAAAATTGCATCATTTTGTATCTGCAATTTTGTATTCTTTTTCTTGAAGAAAACTCCTAAAATTGTAAAAGCTTCAGATACATAAAACCTGGATCTGTTATTATCTGTGAAAAAAGTGTGAAAGCGTTAGTCATTCAGTCAAGTCCAACTTTCTGTGTCCCCGTAGACTGTAGCCTGTCATGCTTCTCTGTTTATGGGATTCTCCAGGCAAAAATACTGGAGTGGGTTGCCATTCCCTTCTCCATGGGATCTTCCTCACCCAGGGATGGAACCCAGGTCATCCTCCCAATCCAGGGATGGAACCCAGGTCTCCTGCATTGCAGGCAGATTCTTTACTTTTTGAGCCACCAGGAAAGCCCTAGAGACCCAGAAATTTGGTTTAAGATAGTGTACATCAACTTAGCTTCATGGTTCACGTCTGAGAGGAGGGCTTTATCAGTAGGAAATAAGGCAGTGAGGAGAAAAAAAAAAAGTCTTATGCAAAAAAGATAGGGGCCAGAAATATCTCTTTTCAGTCAAGGCTAAGAATAATGAAGAAAATAAACTCTGGCTTTACTGAAAAAAAAAAAAAATTCTCTACAACAATAGTGTTTTTATAAAGTATGGAGGAAGTGATGAATTTATTATTTGAATCAGAATTAAAAATTTAAAAATATTTGTTTAGCAATATAGCAATGAAGCTATGAAATCTTGAGAAAAAAGAGATTAAATAATTATGGGGCAAATGTGAGAACTCAAGACCACAGAGGTTTGGCTATATTCTATTCAAGGAAAAGAAAAAAAAAATCTGCATTCAAAAAACAAAAAATAGGAAAAAACTAAAATAAAAGGGTGGGTGGAATAAAATATAGATAATGTAAAGTCAGATTTTATATCAAAGTATGTAAATATAACCCAAGAATATAAACTTTAAAACCTGGCCTGAGCAGCATCAGGGCAGAAGAGAGGTTACTTTTGCTGTAGTATGTTACTTACATGAAAGATACTGATGGAAATTCTTGTGAACTGGCAGGAAATAAGTCCCTGGGAAAAATATCAGTATACCAGTGTTAATCTATGGAATCTTAAATAGACAAAACATAGAAATCTTAAATAGACAAAGGGAACTAGAAACTGAAAATAATATAGAAAAGAATTGGATTTTTAGTTAAGTCATATAACTTGAATCATTTTCAAGAATCAAGCTTTGTTGAACACACACACATATTCTTTTTTTTTTTTACATGCATGTTCTTAGATTAAAATAATACAAAAACAATGCATGAAATCTACATGTTGTATCAACAGATTATTAAAAATATGTAAATAACCTCAAATTAGAAAACACTTATCTGAAACATAGGCATCAAATAGGCAATGAAAGATATTTTGGAAAACTAAGTATGTAAAAATTGAACAACTACAGCTGTATTTAGAAGTAAAATCACAGTATTACATGTTTCAGTTATTTAAACAAAAGGAAAATACTTTCAGGTGTAGTAATTAGAGAAAGATATAAGAAAACATACAGTAATGAGTAAGAAAAGTTACAACACAGAAGAAAATAGAGGGAAAATACTAGAATTGATAAGACTGAGAACCATGCTACTGAAATCTAAAATAAAATCCCAATAAATGTAAATTAATAGAACACAAAGATAAAAATTAGGAATGGAAAATATTGCCTTTTTTTAGTAAAAAGTGAAACCCATCTCCAAATTCTATAGAGGGACATAAATTTAACTGCTTATATTGGAATATAAAACAAGATTTTAAAAGGAAAGGGATGAAGCCGAGCCTCAGTACAAACTAAAACAAGGGCCTTCAGCCGGTAAGCTTCTCCCTAGGGATTGAGTACTTACAGGTTTTATTGTAAGAGAATGTAGCTTTTTACCAGAGCTGATTTTTTTGACAGTATAACTCCCATAAAATCTCTGTCTGTTGTCTATGATGTTTATTTCTGAAAATTTTGTATAAATAGCAAAACTAGAAATCTTCTGGAGTCATGGACTTTTAGAAAACACATTTTCTGAGGCTTTACCCACCCAATTTAAGTTTCCAGTATTTGCCCTCTCTGGCATAATTGGGAATCCATATCTGGGAAACTCCAGCTTTTTCAAATTCACATACTCTGTGATGTTAACTCAGACCTAGTGTGGATGCTTTAGGTTTGATTTTACTTTCTGAAGCGATACATCACTCCAAGCGAATGCGAACAGCAGGAGTTGATGTGTGGGGTTGTCAGATTTCACTGAAATTTTTAACTATTCCAGCCCCACTCAAATGGCCATGGGCCCATCATTTTGTTATTAGGCCACTAATTGGAGGTTGCAAGGAAATTTGGCTTCATATGTGATAATCTGCTTCTCACCAGTTGGTTTCAAATCCTATACTGCAAGACAAATCATGTCTTTTAACAAAGTTAAAAATTACACAGCTATTTCCTCCCTGCTCTTGCACGTAAGTCCCTGTGGGTTAGAGTTTGTCAATCTTGTACTTCAGCTGAGGCCATAAGAAATAGTCAATGGACTTTAGTATCTTGCACCTTTCCACAATATACAAGAGTGTTCAGACCCATGATACACCTAGAAGTTTATGCTTGTCGACTGCCCAACCTAGGATTAGAGAAACACTCTCTATACCCATCACGCTCGGAGATGAACAAAAAATAGATGATTTGAAATTTAATGGTAGAATGGCAGACTTAAATCCTGTTAAATGTGACCTCCGCTTCTGGGCAACATGACACAATAGGACCTGGAATTTTCCCTCCCCCCTGAAACAGCTAAAAATAGAGAAAAACGGCTTTCAGACATTGGGCATCAGGCAGTGAAGAAGAGTGACTCCTGAGACGGAAGCAAAATGAGCCTTACAATTGCTCCAGTTTCCTTTCTGGAGAGACTTTCTAGGCCACAGAGAAATGAGTAGGAACCCAAGCAGAACCAGGAGGTCTCCTGCAATGGAAGAGAAACTTGAAAGTCTGGAAAGGCCAGTGTGCCTAGGAATCACAGGCCAAAGAGTACATGGAGGTTCTGTGCATTTACTCCTGTTGAATTATGCCTGAATTGTATGTGAATGTGTATGTGAGTGTGTGTGTGTATATTTTAAGTAAAATATCATATGTCTATATCTAAAAGCCAAGGAGAAAGCTATGAAGTCTGACACTGTATTATTGGGAATGTGTTTATAGCAAGTAACTTTAAAAATCCTTTTTACAGAAAGAGGCTGATTTTTCTCACATCTACTGGTTTACCTGCTTATGTATGTCATGGGCTATTTCTGTGTTTTTTATTTTGCCATTCTTAATATTTGGCTTTTTCCCTTTTTAAAATGCTTCATAGTTTCACAGATGGTCACTGTAACTCCACCTACCATTTCCACATTCAAGGGAAGAAGAAGGGAGTGACGACGTTTTTTTTAATCTGGAAAATAAAAATTTTATTGTTTCTTAAACACTTAAATGACACCTTAAGAACCCACATCCAGAGATAGCATATATTACACTGGTAATTTTAGTTTCACTTTATATGTACATATACTATAGAAAAATGTTGCAAAGCTTCCTAGCTACACAACAAACTTTTAAAGGGAATAGCTTTTCCAACAAGGGGGAACTGTGTTGGAAAGAGTTGTGGATTATCCAAGCCTTGATGTCATGGCAGCTGAGGCTTGATAACAGGGATTGTATTTATTATAAAGAACCTAAGTCTTTATACTTAAGAGAAATGAAGATATATTTAAAAGCTTTAGGTGTGAGAATTACAAATTAAGGCATGTTTTCAGAGAGGTTACTAAATGAGTTCAGAGGAGAAAGCTTGCTCAGGGTGGATGAGCAAGGTAGTAGAGACCGACATAAGTTGATAAGTAGAGAGGTAATTAGAAAGTGGTGTCACCAAGGTACAAAGACTGGGAATCAGATTTTAACGAGACAAGGTAAGCAGTTTTCAGGTCTTTCGTTTGAATACTTGCGTGTTCTGGATTCGAAATAAGGCCTGAAATTAGGTAGAAAATAAGTCTGAGGAATAGAGAATATAGATTTCTTTTGAGAAATTGAATGTCTAAAAGAAGTTCATCTCGAGATGACAATTAAAAAGTTGTTTGTAATTGACATTCAAAGGAGAGCATGAAATATTTGTATTTATCAATGTGCCATACAGCACTGTATGCCATGTGTAAGAGAACCTCAGAAAGAATCTTAAAAAACTCCAACAATGACAAATAATTTTTTAGCGAACAAGTCAACGAGAAAAATTGAAAGAGGGCATAAAGAACAGAAGAAAACCAAGAGAGTGAGTTCCATAGAAACAAAAGAGAGTTGAGAGGAAGTGATCAGCATGCCAGAGGGTACTCAGATATAAAGAAACTAATAGAAAGTCACACACAGAACTGCATCTTGAATTTTAGCAAGAGATTTCAGTTGAACAGTGATGAGGAGTGCAGGGGGGAAGTAAGTGAATGGAGAAGGCATATTTTTGATACATTTCACCTATCAAATTACATGTTATTGCAAAAGCAAGAAAATAGTAGAAGGAAAGGGTGTGGGCTTGAAGGAAAAGTATGTTTGTACTTTTTATCAGTTGAGAGAATTAAATATGTACAAATGCTGAAGATGGGCAGTTAGTGGGTAGAAGTAGAGTTGTAAGAAAAAGATACACGATAGAATGAGGGCAGAGATAGGCTGCTTTGCACATATGGACATGGAATTATGAGTTTCCCCTTTGTTCTGGCTTGTTGTGGGCTTGAAGGAAAAGTATGTTTGTACTTTTTATCAGTTGAGAGAATTAAATATGTACAAATGCTGAAGATGGGCAGTTAGTGGGTAGAAGTAGAGTTGTAAGAAAAAGATACACGATAGAATGAGGGCAGAGATAGGCTGCTTTGCACATATGGACATGGAATTATGAGTTTCCCCTTTGTTCTGGCTTGTTTACTTCCTAAAGCAGAAGCAATGTCTTCTGAATAGAAGGGAAGGTAGAGGGTGAAGAAAGTAGAAGAGGTTTAAAATAGGCATTATGAAGACTGAGGAAAAACACCTGACTAGGAGAAATAGAATGGCTGCCAGAAAGTTTGAAAATCTGTTCAGTATTAAGCCATAAATGTACACTGGCAGCTGGGTTTAACTACCCAGGTGCAAGCTTAGAGAAAACAGAAGATTGGATTCATCTCGCTCTACAGTTTTGCAGGCAGGTGTGTTGAAAGGACAAAAGCACAACAGACATTATAAATTTTGCAGATTGTGGTTGAAATGATGAAGCGTGGAATCTCTATATGATTGCGGTTGAAATGATGAAGCATGGAATCTCTATATGATTGCGGTTGAAATGATGAAGCATGGAATCTCTATATGATTGCGGTTGAAATGATGAAGCATGGAATCTCTGTATATCTGCAGGAATGGTTCCATGATAATGATGATTTTTATCTTCATAATTTTCAAAGTTCCTAAATTTTTTGCATGTGTAATTTATTTCTTTTAAATGCAGCTAGTCAATTAGTTAACTTTCAGTAGTTTAAAGGTTTTAAGTAGCTCAGATTCATAGATATCACATATTAAACATTACAATTAGACAGTATAGAGCACTGTCGGGGAAGGCAATGGCACCCCACCCCAGTACTCTTGCCTGGAAAATCCAATGGATGGAGTAGCCTGGTGGGCTGCAGTCCATGGGGTCGCTAACAGTCGGACAGACTGAGCGACTTCACTTTCACTTTTCTCTTTCATGCATTGGAGAAGAAAATGGCAACCCACTCCAGTGTTCTTGCCTGGAGAATCCCAGGGACGGGGTAGCCTGGTGGGCTGCCGTCTATGGGGTCACACAGAGTCGGACACGACTGAAGTGACTCAGCAGCAGCAGCAGCAGAGCACTGTAGATTCCTGAATATCACCAATAGTTCAATGCCATGTCCCCCACAGGGCTTCCTCAGATGGTAAAGAATCTGCCTGCAATGCAGGAGACCTGGGTTCCATCCCTGGGTCAAGTCCCTCACACTCACATGCAGCAAAGAAGCTTTCTTCCCTCCCTCAGGGGTAGCATGTGAAGCTAGATAGAGCTGCACTGTCTGTACTGGTTGGGTTGTATACCTGCAAGTTGTCTCGGCCATAATTTTTATGTGCAGCTCACCGTCTGTTTTTACACTCTCCTTGTGGTAGCTTCAAGAGTCTGTATAGCTTATCCTTCTTTCTATAGCATTTATCAGCCAGAAAAACAGTCTTATTGCTCCTGGGTTATCATCTACTCCTCTCAATGCTGTCTGTGTTCTTGGGTTAGGTGTATTGAGGTATGTTTTACTTCTACCTTCTTGGTGTGCATAGTGATTGCTGCCACTATAAGCTCAAAGATCCTGATTTCTTCAAAGACATTGGAAATCCCATTTATTTAACAGTGGTCAACATCTTGTTTTTTTTT
>SJYX01002069.1:0-35493 GCA_006410675.1 Oreotragus oreotragus
TGAAAAATGCTACAATTACAGAACTTATTTTAGTTTCCCATTGTGAGTGATGGAATTTACTCATTTAAGTGTAATTGACATCATTTTTATTTGATCAGAAAATCACACCTAATATTTTTGTGATTGTTAACATATTTGCAGGCTCTTCGAGACTGTTTGATGTTCTTTTCTGTCATAATATTCAGAATCATGAATAGATTAAAAAAAAATACTCCAATCTATTCCTTTTTAAGACTATTCTTGTTCACACACATGTGTGCACATTTCCAGCCCCTCGAATTCCTTCCACTTCTGCCACTAATGGAATGTACATGAGTGTGTGTGTTTGTATGTGTGTCTCACATTTAAAAGCAGGTCAAGTAAACGGTTGTTTTTTCATTATAGCATTTTTGTTAACCAGGTAATGCTGAAAATTCTCTTTCAAATCTCTCTCTCTCTCTCTCTCTATATATATATATATATAGGTAGATACCTATTTAAACATTATCCAAGACATAGGAATGTCCAGTAATATTAAACAAAACCAGCAGACACCAAGATCCTTTATATATATATACACACACATGTACACACACATACACATAAATGCATGTGTATTAAGTCACTTCTGTTGTGTCTAGCTCTGACTCTGTGGACCACAGCCTGCCAGGTTCCTCTCTCCATATATTCTCTGGCCAAGAGTACTGGAGCAGATTGCCATACCCCACTTCAGGGTATCCTACTGACTCAGGGATGGAACCCAGGGATCTATGATGTCTCTTGAATTGGCAGGCAACTTCTTTAAGACTCGTGCTACCTGAGAAGCCCCACACATACCCAAACACATACACAAACACGTATATACACACAGATATTTACATATAACTAAACAGGAAGTAATTTATAATGAATTTCCATTTTGTGACTAGTGTAATGATGCTGTTAGAGTGAATCCCACCTATTTAATTAAAAAATCCTTGATTCCATTTAATTTCAGGAAGTAGGAGCTCACTAGAGAGATAGCACTGGATGGACAATCAGTAAAAATAGCATTTAAGCTGGAGACCAAAAGAATGCCTGAGTATTTACAAACCTTATTCTCCTCTGTTTCCTAAGTAATATTTTATATATCTTTTTTGTTTGTTTGTTTTGTTTCTCTGATTAATGCTTGGGCAGAGCTACAGATTTGCAAGAAGGAGCTGGGACGGACTGGCAACATTCATTGTTTTGGAAAAGTACCAGCAAGAGATAAGATTAGATCCTAGATGATAAAAGGGAAGGGGCCAAGACACATCTGTGAAGAGAGAGAATGTCCTGGAGCAGATAGGATATTCAGAGAAAGTGAAAAGACTGAGATGGAGTCTTCTTGCTAATTTTTTTTTTTTTTTTAAGATAGGGAAAACTTGAATTGCTTTCTGATGTTTCTTAACTGGTTTTCTTTGCACTTGATTCTCTGCTGGGTCTAGACTGTGAGGGAGCCAGTTTTATCCATGCTGTATAATCTAACATAAGTGTAGTGTTTGCTTTGCTTTCTTGACTAATGTTCCCTGAAGTTCCAAGGATGAAGGCCCACAAAGGGAAGCATCTTCTCTTCCACTGAAACTCTGATCCCTTTGAGATTATATCATTCCTTCCTTTCTGGACTCCTTTGGACTTCATTGAAGGGAATTTCTATCCTGCTGCCCATCGTCCCTAAACACTGGGAATCAGATGGTAGAAGGACAACTTTCATTGATTCAAGAATGAAGGAACACAGCTATGCTCATCACTGTACCACCAAAAACATTAGGGTGGTGGGATGAATTGAGAGATTGGGATTGACATATAGGTACTATGTATAAATCTGTGATTAATGAGAACCTATTATATAGCACAGGGAACTTTACTAAATGCTCCATGGTGACCTAAAGGGGAAGGAAACTCAAAAAAGAGTGGATATACATAAACATATAACCGATTAAGTTTGCTGTGCAGCAGAAACCGACACAACATTGTGAAGCAACTGAACTCAAATTTAAAATGTTTTTTAAAGCAAAAGGGACCTTCCGTAGCCTCTTCTCCACACTCTTGTTTAAATCTGAAGTACTTATTCCAAAGTGGGTTTGCTATCTTTACAAACAAATAAAACCCTGCTCTTCAGATTTGGCAGTGGCAGTACTTCCACATAACTAGGGGCAGCTAGACCTGGAAATGGGATTCTCAGTTCATGAGCTGCGTCTTGCCCTCCGTGATCCTTTGCTGTCACCCTGAGGCCCTCTTCAGACAGCAAACCCACTTTTGCTCTGACTCAGAAGAACTAACATGGGCAGTCTGGTGGCTCGCTGGTCTCCTCTCTCATCACCCTCTTTTCACCCCCGTGGGTTCCTCATGTCATTGTCCATTCTTCTAAAGAGCCTAGCACGCGCTCAGCTCAGGGCATTTGTATTTCTGCCTTTTCTCCTGAAATGTGTTCCTCTTCAGTTCAGTTCAGTTCATTTCAGCCGCTCAGTCATGTCCAACTCTCTGCAACCCCATGAATCGCAGCACGCCAGGCCTCCCTGTCCATCACCATCTCCCGGAGTTCACTCAGACTCACGTCCATCGAGTCCTTGATGCCATCCAGCCGTATCATCCTTGGTCGTCCCCTTCTCCTCCTGCCCCCAATCCCTCCCAGCATTGGAGTCTTTTCCAATGAGTCAACTCTTTGCATGAGGTGGCCAAAGTACTGGAGTTTCAGCTTTAGCATCATTCCTTCCAAAGNCTTTTCCAATGAGTCAACTCTTCGCATGAGGTGGCCAAAGTACTGGAGTTTCAGCTTTAGCATCATTCCTTCCAAAGAAATCCCAGGGTTGGTCTCCTTCAGAATGCACTGGTTGGATCTCCTTGCAGTCCAAGGGACTCTCAAGAGTCTTCTCCAACACCACAGTTCAAAAGCATCAGTTCTTCGGTGCTCAGCTTTCTTCACAGTCCAACCCTCACATCCATCCATACATGACCACTGGAAAAACCATAGCCTTGACTAGATGGACCTTTGTGTTCCTCTTACATTGCTCCAAAACATTCTCCTTTCTTTCATTTATGTCTTTGTCTAGATCTTTCCAGATTCTTGTATCTAAGATACCTCTCCCTTCTTCATCACCCTCTGTACCTTAAATTGCCTTGGCTATTTCTGTTTTTAGTATGTATCACAAATGAAGTAATGTGTATACACGTGCCTGCTCAGTCACTCTCTCTCTCTCTCGACTATAATAAAATGTCTGTGATAGCAGGAACTTTGTTCACTGGCTTAGTTCTGTAGAAACTAGCATAATACCTGGCATATAGTAAGTGCTCAGTAAATAATTAGGGCTTCCCTTGTGGCTCAGCTGGTAAAGAATCTGCCTGCAGTATGGGAGACGTGGGTTTGATCCCTAGGTTGGGAAGATCCCCTGGAGAAGGGAAAGGCTACCCACTCCAGTATTCTGGCCTGGACAATTCCATGGCCTATATAGTCCATGAGGTTGCAAAGAGTCGGACAATGTGTGTGATAGCAGGAACTTTGTTCACTGGCTTAGTTCTGTAGAAGCTAGCATAATACCTGGCATAGAGTAAGTGCTCAGTAAATAATTGCTGAATGAATGAAACTTCTTCCCTTACTGTTGAAAATGACTGTGATCCTTCAGATTGTGATAATATGAGAAGAAATGTGGAAGAGATACAGGATGCAATACAGAGTGAATTGTAGACTATCAAAGACTTGAGAGTAAATCTTGGACATTTATTAGCTGTGGCTAGTTATTTGATTTGCTTAAACTTGCTACCTTTAGCTCAAAATTATTTTATCTCAAAAACAGACTTATTTTGAGGACTAAATGTGATATTGCACTAAAGCATATAACACAATATCAAACACAAGAAGCTTCATTTCAAAACTGATAACCATATAATTCACCTTACAAATGCTCATCTGTTCTTTAGACCCTACAGCTTTAATCAAATCTTAAATTGCAGTTTACTTTCTTTTCATTTTATTCTGTCAACAGGAGAATGCTCTGATATATTTATTCTCATTATATTTTGGAAAATCAAGAGGTTCACTCTTCTGACCATCTAAAACCAGTGTTCTCAGAACCAGCTTCTCATATGAGGAAACAGGGGTTTGATTTTATTTTATTTAAAAATTTGTATTTATTTATTTCTTGGCTGCACATGTGGCATACGGGATCTTAGTTCCCAGACTAGGGATTGAACCCTCACCTCCTACAGTGGCAGCATGGAGACTTAACCCCTGGACCGCCAGGGGAGTCCCATGATTTTAGATATGACCCCCTTCAGATGACCTCCTCTCTACTTTTTGGAAGGCCTTGGGGCATTAGCCAAATAAGATCAGAAATTGGGATGCCCAATACCAAGGCATGAACAGTTCACCAAGCCTACTTAGAGACATGTTTAATTCCATTCCCATCGAGACAGGAAAACAGATATTAGCTTGACATTAGCTAACTCTTTTTAAAAGAGCATCCAAAATGGAAGATGAAAATAATATTAGTACGTTTTCCTTCATATATTTTGACAAATTGGACAGGGTCTCACGTGGGCTATATCTACAAGAGTGAAACAAAGCAGAGTGTTTGATAGTAATTCAGCATATTGAGTTCTTTCCCCAAAGTCAACCCTGGTGAAACAGATCATAATCTATATGAAAAGAAAGCTCTCCTTTTTATCACTTAAAGTTTTAGAGTCTGAAATAGAATCTTTGAACTCTCAATATTTCTAAAATTCATCACTGTGATGCCTGCAGCTTGGGGTCTATTTTCAATTAACGATACTATTTCTATGGTAGGAACAAGAGAGGCCAGGGAAATGGCTCTAAAAGTCATGCTTTTTATGTGTGCAACAAAGATTTTAATAACACCTCACATTTGTTTTGTATGCTTCATGGTTTGTCAAAGCTATTTCTCTGCCTATCTTACGTATTTGTCACACACTAACTCCCATTCATTCATTCAGCTAATACTTAATCTATGCTGCTATATGCCAGGTTTAGGGTTAACTACTGAAAGTACTTGATAAAAGTGAAAGAGGAGAGTGAAAAAGTTGGCTTAATGCTCAACATTCAGAAAACGAAAATCATGGCATCTGGTCCCATCACTTCATGAGAAATAGATGTGAAAACAGTGGAAACAGTGTCAGACTTTATTTTGGGGGGATCCAAAATCACTGCAGATGGTGATTGCAGCCATGAAATTAAAAGACGCTTACTCCTCGGAAGGAAAGTTATCACCAACCTAGATAGCATGTTGAAAAGCAGAGACATTACTTTGCCAACAAAGGTCCGTCTAGTCAAGGCTGTTTCTCCAGTGGTCATGTATGGATGTGAGAATTGGACTGTGAAGAATGCTGAGCACTGAAGAATTGATGCTTTTGAACTGTGGTGTTGGAGAAGACTCTTGAGAGTCCCTTGGACTACAAGGAGATCCAACCAGTCCATTCTGAAGATCAGTCCTGGGTGTTCATTGGAAGGACTGATGCTGAAGCTGAAACTCCAATACTTTGGCCACCTCATGCGAAGAGTTGACTCATTGGAAAAGACTCTGATGCTGGGAGGGATTGGGGGCAGGAGTAGAAGGGGACGACAGAGGNGACTGATGCTGAAGCTGAAACTCCAATACTTTGGCCACCTCGTGCAAAGAGTTGACTCATTGGAAAAGACTCTGATGCTGGGAGGGATTGGGGGCAGGAGTAGAAGGGGACGACAGAGGATGAGATGGCTGGAAGGCATCACCAACTCAACGGACAAGAGTTTGGGTAAACTCTGGGAGTGGTGATGGACAGGGAAGCTTGAGGTGCTGCGATTCATGGGGTCGCAAAGAGTTGGACATGACTGAGTGACTGAACTGAACTGAATGTAAAGCCATGTGATCCCACAAGTCAGGGGGTAGCTGCAATTTAAAGTAAGTTCCAGGAAGTGTAAGCAGTTAGTCCAAGATTTAATAACAAGTAAATGGTAAAATAGAAATGTGAAAGAAAAATTCATGATCAGCAACGTAGTCATTTACATCATACCTCCAACTATCCTCAGTTTGTGCAAATTATGTCAAATGTATGGCTTTTTCCTTTCAAGGAAGCTTTTATATGTTCCTGGTCAGTGACCACTGATACATGGTTTTATTTAATCACCATGCCCTGAAAATACACAGTATGTTCAATACTTGCTGATTATGATTGCTCTTAAGTTAAAAAAGAACATATTACCAATCTGCAGTTGCTAAGAGTGGACAAATTTGCAACGATCGTTAGGAAACTGGGAAAAGGCTTCAATACCTACTATAGATTCAAAAAAGACTTCTTTGCAGACTTATTGAACACCGAATATTGTTGCTGTTCAATTGCTAAGTTGTGACCAGCTCTTTGTAACCCCATTGACTGTAGCATGCCAAGCCTATCCTTCATTGTCTCCCAGGGTTTACTCAAACTTATGTCCATTGAGTCAGTGATGCCATCCAACCATCTCATCATCACCTTCTCCTCCTGCTGTCAATCCTTCCCAGCATCAGGGTCTTTTCTAATGAGTTAGCTCTTTGCATCAAGTGGCCAAGTTATTGGAGCTTCAGCTTCAGTCCTTTCAATGAATAAGTAAGTAAAGTCACTCAGTCGTGTGCGACTCTTTGTGACCCCGTGGACTGCAGCCCACCAAGCTCCTCAGTCCATGGGATTCTCCAAGCAAGAATACTGGAGTGGGTTGCCATTTCCTTCCAATGAATATTCAGTGTTTATTGGCATTAGGATTGACTGGTTTGATCTTGCTGTCTAAGGGACTCTCAAAAGTCCAACACCACAGTTCAAAAGCATAAATTCTTTGATGCTCAGCTTTTTTATGGTCCAGCTCTTACATCCATACTTGACTACTGGAAAAACCATAGCTTTGACTATAAGGACCTTTGTTGGCAAAGTAATGTCTCTGCTTTTTAATCTGCTGTCTAGGTTGGTCATAGCTTTTCTTCAAGGAGCAAGTGTCTTTTAATTTCATGGCTGCAATGACCATCTACAGTGATTTTTGAGCCCAAGAAAATAAAGTCTGTCACTGTTTCCACTTTTTCTCCATCTATTTGCAATGAAGTGATGGGACTAGATGCTATGACCTTAGTTTTTTGCATGTTGAGTTTTAAGCTAGTTTTTTCGCTATCTTCTTTCACCTTCATCAAGAGGCTCTTTAGTTCTCTTCACTTTCAGCCATTAGGGTGGTGTCATCTGCTTATCTGAGGTTATTGATATTTCTCTTGGCAGTCTTGATTCCAGCTTGAGCTTCATCCAGTCCAGCATTTTGCATTATGTCCTCTGCATATAATTTAAATAAGCAGGGTGACAGCCTTGATGTACTCCTTTCCCAATTTTGAACTAGCCCATTCTTCCATGTCCAATTCTAACTGTTGCTTCTTGACCTGCATACAGGTTTCTCAGGAGGCAGATAAGGTGGTCTGGTATTCCCATCTCTTGAAGAATTTTCCACAGTTTGTTTCGATCCACATGGTCAAAGGCTTTAGTATAGTCAGTGAAGCAGAAGTAGATGTTTTTCTGGAATACCCTTGCTTTTTCTAAGATCTAACTGATGTAGACAATTTGATCTCTAGTTCCTCTGCCTTTTCTAAATCCAGCTTGAAGTTCTTGGTTCAAGTACTATTGAAACCTCGCTTGAAGGATTTTGAGCGTTACCTTGCTAGCATGTGAAATAAGTGCAATTGTGTGGTAGTATAAATATATTTTGGCAGTGCCCTTCTTTTGGTTTGGAATGAAAACTGGCCTTTTCCAGTCCTGTGGCCATTGCTGAGTTTTCCAAATTTGTTGCCATTTTGAATGCAGCACTTTAACAGCATCATTTGAAACAGCTCAGCTGGAATTCGATCACTTCCACTAGCTTTCTTCGTAGTAATACTTCCCAAGGCCCACTTGTCTTCACACTACAGGATGTCTGGCTCTAGGTGAGTGATCACACCATCGTGATTATCTGGGTCATGAAGATCTGTTTGTGTAGTCTTCTGTGTATTCTTGCCACCTCTTCTTAATATCTTCGGCTTCTGTTAGCTCCATACCATTTCTGTCCTTTATTGTGCCCATACTTTGCCCACCTCATGCGAAGAGTTGACTCACTGGAAAAGACTGTGATGCTGGGAGGGATTGGGGGCAGGAGGAGAAGGATACGACAGAGGATGAGATGGCTGGATGGCATCACTGACTCGATGGACATGAGTTTGGGTGATCTCCAGAAGCTGGTGATGAACAGGAAGGCCTGGTGTGCTGCGATTCATGGGGTCACAAAGAGTCGGACACGGCTGAGCAACTGAACTGAACTAAACTTGCATAAAATGTTCCCTTGGTGTCTCCAATTTTTTTAAAGAGATCTTTAGTCTTTCCCATTCTACCATTTTCCTCTGTTTCTTTGCATTGTTCACTTAGGAAGGCTTTCTTCTCTCTCCTTGCTATTCTCTAGGACTCTGCATTCAGTAAGGTATATCTTTCCTTTTTCCTTTGCCTTTCACTTCTCTTATTTTCTCAGCTATTTGTAAAGCCTCCTCAGACAACTATCTTGTCTTCTTGCATTTCTTTTTCTTTGGAGTGGTTTTGGTCATCACCTGCTGTACAGTGTTACAAATCTCCATCCATATAAGTAAGAAATTTAGAGACTCTTTTCAGGTGAAAATATTTTAGAAACTGAACTGAAGTACAGTCTTAGCTTATTCACCTGAGTGGATGCAGAATGATCCTCTGCGCTTTGTTGTTGTCAAGTCATGGACAGATTTCTAGGTGTCCTCTACTCTAATAACAAAAAATAGGCATGCATACTAAAATTGTGTGTGTGCATATGTGCGTCTATGTGTGATCAACTGTATGCTTGTGTGTATGTGCTCAATCGTGTCCAACTGTTTGTAACCCCATAAACTATAGCCTACCAGGGTCCTCTGTCCATGGAATTTTCAACTTATGTTCCAGAAACTACATTATGCTTGGGGGAAAGAAAAGATAAATAAGACAGGGACCCTACCTTCAAGAGGCTTTTGATTTAGTAAAGAAAAACATGCAAACTTGAACAAACAGGTGTTTTCCACATACCAAGTTAGATGTCTGTATTGCGGAGCACACAAGAAGAGATTGGAATTGACGTGATATGTTTAATTACTTGTTTAATGTCCTGTTTTCTATCAGAAAGAAAACTCAGTAAGGGCTAGAACTGTGTCCATTTTATTCCCTTCTAAAAATGTTCATAGCTAGCACAATACTTGGTAGACAGCACTTACGAAAAGTAAAAGTAAAGTCACTCAGTCTTGTTCAACTCTTTGCAGCCCTTTGAACTGTAGCCCACAAGACTGCTCCATTCATGGGATTTCCCAGGCAAGAATACTGGTGTGGGTTGCCAAGATCCAATAATGGATTTTGGGTTATCTTCTCCAGGGTATCTTCCCAACCTGGGGATCATACTCAGGTCTCCTGCATTTATATTTCAAATTAATTTTGAAAGAATTTCAGGCAAANTCCATTCATGGGATTTCCCAGGCAAGAATACTGGTGTGGGTTGCCAAGATCCAATAATGGATTTTGGGTTATCTTCTCCAGGGTATCTTCCCAACCTGGGGATCGTACTCAGGTCTCCTGCATTTATATTTCAAATTAATTTTGAAAGAATTTCAGGCAAAGTTGAATGAATAAATCAAATGAATACATTAAAACATTAATGTAAGGTCTCTCTATGGGAAGTTGGGGTAGGGAGGGCGCATGGGAAAAGACGTCAGGAAAGAGTCTATGAAAATAGTTAAGTGAGGATAATGGGAAGCCTATCAGGACTGAAGGATCATTATGAGCAAATCTAGGAAGGTGTGAAAAGTCTCTGACCTTTTTGGGTAGTCCTAAACGTGGGCATTATTGATGTGTATATTTGGATCATGAATTTGGATGGCATTTTGTGCTAGGGAGTTTGGACTTTATCCTATAAGTGAACGTGTGGAGCATTAACATGATAAAATTTACTTCTTAGGAAGATCTATATAAAATACCTTTAATGTCCAGTCCCAAAGGAAGAATTGATACCTACCTAAGAAATACGAATTTGGAATAGTTCCCCAACATTCCCCTGATGTAGTCTAGCCCTAAACCGTTTTATCACTTGGCTTCTATAGCAAGAACAAATGGATCTTCTATTTTAGAGCCATCTGTATACATTGTGTTTACACTCAACTCTTCCATAAGGGGGAATGACTCCATAGATAGATTTGTCCATAGATGTTTACAGCAGACGTGGTCTTTAACGTGTCTTTCAGGAACTCAGTTTCTTGTGTCTCAGTTAAAGTTATTTAGTATGAATCAGTAAGCGATTCAAGCAACATGAAAGCACTCTTCAGATTGTCACAGTTTCGGTTCCTTGAATCTTAAATTAGAAAAAGCTCAATCCCAAGGCGCTTCCCATGTAAATCCTTCTCCCACTGAAGGGGAAGCTCTCCTTAGCTGACACATCAGCCCTGTTAACTAATTCCTACACAGTTAAATACAGCTTTCACTTTGAAGCTNCAAGACCATGCTTTTTTGATTACTGAAGCTTTGTAGTATTGTCTGAAGTCAGGGATATTTATGCCTCTTGTTTTTTTTCTTTTTTCCTTTGAATTGTTTGGGAAATTGTTGTTTCACATAAATTTTAGGATTATTTGTTCTAGTTCTGTGAAAAACGTCGAGAGATGTGTATAAGAGACAGTGAGATGGCTGGATGGCATCACGGACTCGATGGACGTGAGTCTGAGTGAACTCCGGGAGATGGTGATGAACAGGGAGGCCTGGCGTGCTGCGATTCATGGGGTCGCAAAGAGTCGGACACGACTGAGCGACTGAACTGAACTGAACTGAACTGAACTGAATCCTCAGGGAGGGTTGTAGACATACTCAAAAGATAATTTATAAATCCATACATGGTCTGAAGGGTCAGAGAAAAGAGAAAAGTAAAATGTATCATCCTTTTAGGATTTCCTAGGTGGCATTGGTGGTAAAGAACCTGTCTGCCAGTGCAGGAGACATAGAGACACAGGTTCAATCCCTGGGAGGGGAAGATCCCCGAAGGAGAGTATTGCAACCCACTCCAGTATTCTTGCCTGGAGAATCTCATGGACAGAGGAGCCTGACGGGCTACAGTCCACGAGGTTGCAAAGAATCGGACACAAGTTAGCGTGCATACATGCACATTATCCTTTTAATAAACTCATACTCCTCAAAGAAATGTGAAAAAAATGCTAATACTATTATACAAATTATTAAATTTCTAAAGAGGATAATGGAATACAGCTTTGGCAAAATTGAGCTGTGTTCTTTTGGTATGCCTTACATTTGTGATGACTTTATTGGGCACTTTTCCCCCCTCTCCTGCACTAGGGTTTCTCAGAGTTTAAAGCACATACAGCCCCAGCTGAGTATCTTGTCAAAATGCAGATTCTGATTCAGTAGGTCTAGATAGGTGATGCTGCTGATTCAGGTGATGCTGCTGGTCCTAGGGCTCTACTTTGAGTAATAATGCTATAAATATCTTTTTTAAATAATGTATTTCTATTTATTTATTTGGCTGTGCTACTCTTAGTTGCAGCATTCTGGGTCTTTAATCTTTAGCTGTGGTCTGTGGGACCTAGTTTCCTGACCAGGGATGGAGCCCAGGCCTCCTGCCTTGGGAGTGCAGAGTCTCAGCCACTGGGCCACTGGGGAAGTCCCAAGGTTGTAAACAGTTCTCTGCTCTGGCTCTATGAGGTCGGGTTACCTTCACAGGATCTCCTACATCCGTGCTGCAAACAATTTTTTTCTCAAACTGTGCTTCCTGAAATCCTACGGCCTAGTGGATATTGCTGAGAGGATAAGGGTAGGGTCCAGGAATAGATTCAACAAATATGGCTCAGAAACAATACCACTCTGCTACAAAAGTTTCATTTTTATGGGCTGGACATGTAGGCTATTGTTTTAAGGAGAAACTCCAATGCTTAAAAAGGAAAAAGGTATCTGGAAATGATGGTTCTAGAATTTTCCATCTTCTCTTCTCTTCAAGGAAAGCTAACAGTTACTGAGAACTTAGTATGTCAGGTCCATACACATGAGCTGCCAAGGTCACACACTTGAGAAGTGTGGAGGAGGGGGACGGGATCCCAGAGCTGTCTCACTTTACCTAAGCCTGGGCTATTTCACATGCACCATGCTTCTCTCCTGTCCTGCTTCTATGCTATGTCATAGCCTCACGGGGTCTGGTGCTCTGATTTCTCTGGTGAGAGCTAATATTATGAAATATTCAGTATTTGTACATAGAGAAACAAGTCTCTGGTGTAAAACGCAATAGACAGAGAAAATAGAGGAGTCCAAGAGATCTCACAAGACCTTAACTTTCTTTAGATGAGTGGTATAATTCAGATCTACAAATATAAAAAGGCTGAAAGAGTTGAGTTAATTACTGACTGGCCCATCTGGACCAACAGAGAACAGAGTGTATTACTCTAATAACTGAAAACTTTGTAGACGAGCAAAAGATGAAGGCGTTTTGATTTTCAGTTACTCATTATAGTATTCATCTTTTCTCATTAGTCTTCTCTCTATATACTAGTATGTAAATATAGGCAAATAGTGATTACTATCTCTTCCTGGGAATGCTTTAATGAAAAGTAACGTTTGAAGTATATTTGAAGGCTAAAATTAAGTTGTCAATTCATTCCGTTCCTCTGGTACCCCAAAACTGGGAATGAGGAGGCTTAGATGTTCAAGCTGGTTTTAGAAAAGGCAGAGGAACCAGAGATCAAATTGCCAACATCCACTGGATCAGGGAAAAAGCAAGGGAGTTCCAGAAAAACATCTATTTCTGCTTTATTGACTATGCCAAAGCCTTTGACTGTGTGGATCAAAATAAACTGGAAAATTCTGAAAGAAGTGGGAATACCAGACCACCTGACCTGCCTCTTGAGAAACCTATATGTGAGTCAGAAGCAACAGTTAGAACTGGACATGGAACAACAGACTGGTTCCAAGTAGGAAAAGGAGTTCATCAAGGCTGTATATTGTCACCCTGCTTATTTAACTTATATGCAGAGTACATCATGAGAAACGCTGGACTGGATGAAGTACAAGCTGGAATCAAGATTGCCGGGAGAAATATCAATACTCTCAGATATGCAGATGACACCACCCTTATGGCAGAAAGTGAAGAGGAACTAGAGAGCCTCTTGATGAAAGTGAAAGTGGAGATTGAAAATGTTGGCTTAAAGCTCAACATTCAGAAAATGAAGATCATGGCATCTGGTCCCATCACTTCATGGGAAATAACTTGACTTCACATTCCAAGATGTCTGGCTCTAGACTAGTGATCACATCCTCATGATTATCTGGGTCATCAAGATCTGTTCTGTACAGTTCTTCTGTATATTCTTGCCACCTCTTCTTAATGTCTTCTGCTTGAACTCCTCTGAAGGTTATCTAGCTCGCCTGGATAGGTTCGTCCAGCCGCATGTGATGGTTTACAGCCTCCAGACTGTCCAGTTGGTGCTTTTGGGAAGTGCCAGTGCTTTCTGTGATCTTGTTGTCGTCACTCAGCACAGATGAGGTTTCAGTCGTATCCCCATAGAAGGAACCTAACCCTCAGCGTGTACTTGGTGTCTCGTCCATCTGCAATGTTAACTTTCTCTGTGATGTTATTCCCCTTATGGGGTGTGGTTTCTAGAATAAGCTTTTTCTGTATGAAAAGAATTAGAGAAGTGTTACAAAGAATAAAAAAAAGTACATTTCTGTTTGTTTCTTTTTTTAACTTTGAAAAATTTCTAATTGAAATATAGTTGATTTAAAATTGTTAATTTTTGCTGTACAAGAAAGTGATTCAGTTATACATATATATTTTTTCATATTCTTTTCCTTGTGGTTTATCACAAGATACTGGATATATTTCTCTGTGCTATACAGTAGGACTTTGTTTTTTTTTTCTATCCTAATATAAGAAAAGTTATGACCAACCTCGATAGCATATTGAAAAGCAAAGACATTACTTTGCCAACAAAGGTCCATCTAGTCAAGGCTATGGTTTTTCCAGTGGTCATGTATGGATGTGAGAGTTGGACTGTGAAGAAAGCTGAGCATCGAAGAATTGATGTGTTTGAACTGTGGTGTTGGAGAAGACTCTTGAGAGTCCCTTGGACTGCAAGGAGATCCAACCAGTCCATTCTGAAGGAGATCAGCCCCGGGATTTCTTTGGAAGGAAAGATGCTAAAGCTGAAACTCCAGTACTTTGGCCACCTCATGCGAAGGGTTGACTCATTGGAGAAGACTCTGATGCTGGGAGGGATTGGGGGCAGGAGGAGAAGGAGACGACCGAGGATGAGATGGCTGGATGGTATCAAGGACTCAATGGACGTGAGTCTGAGTGAACTCCGGGAGATGGTGATGGACAGGGAAGCCTGGCGTGCTGCGATTCATGGGGTCGCAAAGAGTCAGACACGACTGAGCGACTGAACTGAACTGAATATAATAGTTTGTGTCTGTTACTCCAAACCTCCCACTCCATATGTTCTCTAGTACCCTCCCCCTTGGCAACCAAAAGATTGTTTATTTTTATTTTTATTTTAGTGTTTTAACTGCTGATAATCACCCCCAAATTCTCATTATTTTTCCATATTCTTTCCCATTATGATTTCTCACAGTATATTAAATATAGTTCCCTCTGTTCTACAGTAGGACCTTGTTTATCCATCCTAATATGATAGTTTATATCTTGAATCAAAGAGATGAACTTGAGATATTCACTCAGCCATAATACGATTTATTGAAAAGAGCGTCTTTCCTTTTTTTCCCTAGACAAACAGCTGTCCCACTTTTGTTGTTACTCTGGAGCTTTCTGTAAGACCATTTCCCACAGTAGAGAATTATATTTGTAACTAAAAGTGAATGTGTTAGTTGCTCAGTTGTGTCTGACTCTTTGCAACACCATGGACTGTAGCCCACCAGGCTCCTCTGTCTATGGGATTATCCTGGCAAGAATACTGGAGTGGGTTGCCATTTCCTTCTCCAAGGTATCTTACTGACTCAGGGATTGAACCCTGGTCTCTTGCATTGCAGCAGATTCTTCACCATCTGAGCCACCAGGAATATAAACACTAATCTGTTACTGATAAATAAAATTGAGAAAGTACATGCACATTACTCTTTCTCTAAGTATTCTTAACTTTTATTAGTTTTCACAATTTTACATTTATTTGCTCACTTTGGCCTAATGAGAGGAGTACACATGTGTCTGACATTTGTAACTATTACCCATATAATTGGTTTATTCTGTTAAGTTCAGTTCAGTCACTCAACTCTTTGCGACCCTATGGCCTGTAACACTCTAGGCTTCCCTGTCCATCACCAATTCCTAGAGCTTGCTCAAACTGATGTCCACCGAGTCAGTAATGCCATCTAACCATCTCATCCTCTGTCGTCCCCTTCTCCTCCTGCCTTCAGTCTTTCTCAGGATCAGGGTCTTTTCTAATGAGTCAGTTCTTTGCGTCAGGTGGCCAAAGGATTGTTCTGTTAAACTGTGATTACAGTGGCAGCATAAATGAATGAATGTCTAGTCTTTTTTGCTCCATCCCCAAGTTATGGGTCAATCACAAGAACTGCCTAAAACTCATTTCCATTTACCCCGATGGTAAGGAAGGTAGAAAATAAGTAGTTGGAGACAGTGTTTGATTAGAAATTCAGAATACATGGTTCTGGATGACATCCTAGCAGATATCACTGGGTGCTTGATCTTCTAACCTGTGCACAGAGAACCATAGTAATCTTGTGTTAGTGAATGTCTAGTCTTTTTTGCTCCATCCCCAAGTTATGGGTCAATCACAAGAAGTGCCTAAAACTCATTTCCATTTACCCCGATGGTAAGGAAGGTAGAAAATTAGTAGTTGGAGACAGTGTTTGATTAGAAATTCAGAATACATGGTTCTGGATGTGATATTTCCATCACCTACCACAAATTAGCTGGCAATTCATCAAACTTGTATTTTCCTGATTGGAAAAATAAAAAGTTGAAATTAAATACATTTTAAGATCAGATGACTGATACCGGATATAGCACTTCCAGGATGGAAGTGTATTTCAGCTGTCCAAATAACTATACCACACTTAATATATTAATAGTATATATAAAACATAATTAAATGGTAATCAGGCTGGTAGGAGTTGTAAGGAAATGTAACCAAATAGCTCACTTTGTCATCTGCAAAAGACTTTCTAACTCCTAAGTATAATAATTCTGTGTTGTAAACTTCGGGTAATTTTTGCCATTTCAATTATACTCTATATTTGGGACTTATATAGCTATATGCTGTGCTCAGTTGCTCAGTCATGTCTGATTCTTTGCGATCCCATCTCCTCTGTCCACAGAATTCTCCAGGCAAGAACACTGAAGTGAGTGTCATTTCCTCCTCCAGGGGATCTTCCTGACCCAGGGATCGAACCCACATCTCTTGCAGCTGCTACATTGGCAGGCGAATATTTTACCACTATGCCACACACATACATATAGTATATTATGTTTATCACTATGAAGCACGTGTGGAAGAAAAGTAGCAAATTATTTGTAGACAAATCATAGGAATTCGCCCTGCAAAATTTCCTAGATATGTCAGTACGTATATAAATAAATAAGGACATGGGTTCTAACATAGAGTTAGAACCACACTTATATCCATAATTTGTTTGTTTTTGGCTGTGCTGCATGTTCACTGCTACTCTTGGGCTTCTATAGTTGTGGGGAAAGGGCTCTAAAGTATGGGCTCAGTAATTGCAGTTCACGGACTTAGTTGCCCCATGGCATGTGGGATCTTCCCAGACCAAGGATTGAATCTTGTCACCTTCATTGTTGGGTGAATTCTCCACCACTGGGCCACCAGTGAAGTCCTTTATATCCATAATTTGTACATCATTATCTATCCAATATCAGTACAGGCTACTTCTGTCTGCATATGAAGGAATTAGGTCAGGTTGAAGACAGCAGGAAGATTAAAGATGGGAGAATTGCATTAACGGCTGAAAGTTCAAATATTGAGTTGGCCAACATGTTCTTTTGATTTTTTTTTTTTTTTTCTGTAAGATGGGAAAATGTGAACACAGTTTTTGCCCAACCCAATGCATTCTTGTGTCAGCTTAAAGAAAACCACACAACATAAGTGTGTGGTTTAATATAAAGTTTTATTCAGGGACCTTGCTGAGGACTGTAACCTGGGAGACAGCTCAATAGCTCTGAGAGAACTTTTCCGAAAAGGCAGTGGAAAAACCAGCTTCCATATTGATTTTTGGCTGGAAATACGTGCAATCAAGCATACATCTCAGGAAGAGATTACTGCACCAAGTCACAAAGAACAGACTATGAATGTACATGTATATATACATATATACATATATACACATATACATCTCAGGAAGAGATTACTGCACAAAGTCATAAAGAACAGACTATGAATGTGCATGTATATATACATATATGTATATGTATAAAGAATAGGCTATGAGTGTATATGTATATATATACATATGTATATGTATAAAGAACAGACTATGAATGTATATGTATATATACATATATACATACATATACATATATATCTCAGGAAGAGATTACTGCACAAAGTCATAAAGAACAGACTATGAATGTACATGTATATATACATATATGTATATGTATAAAGAACAGACTATGAATGATATGTATATATACATATATGTATATGTATAAAGAACAGACTATGAATGTATATGTATATATACATATATACATATATATACATATACATATACATTCATAATCTGTATACATATATATATGAATGTATATGAATGTCGCCCTGAACATCACAGGGATAGTTTGCTTCAAATAAAACTAATTCATATCTAGACCTGAAAAAAAAAAGATGGTTTCTAGATTAAAATGTTATCGTATTTAATCTTAGTTCTTTTTAAAGTATCTATTTATTTCCTTGGCTCGCTCATGTCTTTAGTGGTATGCAGAATCTTTAGTTGCAGTATGTGGGGGTCTAGTTCCCTGACCAGCGATGGAACCCAAGCCTCCTGCACTGGGAGCACAAATTTTTGGCCACTGGACCACCATGGAAGTCCCTTTATATTAGTTCTTGAAAAAAAAATTTTTTTTAATCTCCTCCCTCTACTCTCACGCAAGATTTTTTTATGCTCACCTTTCAATAAGCTGGTTCTGTTGTTATTAACATACTCTCAATTCAGCTCTTCCCAATCCTTTTTTTCCCTGAAGACTTACACTCTGAGGTGAGACACTTTTAAATTTAACATTTAAAATACCAGAATTCTAATTTATATAATAAAGAGATTTTTTTTTAAAGTCTGACCACAAACCCAATATAAATACTAGAAGAGTTTATATAAACTACATGCTAAAAATTAAAAATGCTCATCTTCCTTGAGGGACAGCGGGAATTCTGCTATTATTAGGCATAGATATTAGCTAAAGCATATGTGCATATCTACTTATAGGATACAAAATTAGAAACATTTTTAGTGAATCAAAATTGAAGGTGTGTTAAGTTTTAAATAAAAATCAATATATAGTGTTTTGCATTAATTTTACTGAGCAAAATACTTATCGTTGGTTTGCTTGCTTAAAATACAATAGCTAATCCTGTAAACCATTAGATTATTTTATCAGTTTATGCATCCAATGTTTTATGTTTAATACAAAGTTTGAAAGACTTGAAATACTCCACTAAGCAAGCAAATTGTAATTACTCCTTCATAATTACCATGCAACTTTATTGCCATGCATTGTTATAATTATATTTTAAATTCCCCCCATTTATATGAGAGACCATAATGTCTTCTGGCACATTGCAATCTGTGACTTATAACTGCATCTCACTTCCACAAAGGCCTTTTCTCCATTTAGCCTCTACTTTAACTACTGTTAAAAGAGACTAAACAATATTAATTGGCATCATAATACTGCAGTAAGGAAATTGTAGATAATATATTTCTCAGCTACTGAAATCATTTCATTATTCAGAGGATTCGTGCTTGGCCTCTGAGATCTATTCCTCCTTCCTTATGGAGTCAGTGATCATCACATCTGCTGCTGCTAAGTCGCTTCAGTTGTGTCTGACTCTGTGCTATCCCATAGATGGCAGCCCACCAGTCTCCCCCATCCCTGGGATTCTCCAGGCAAGAACACTGGAGTGGGTTGCCATTTCCTTCTCCAATGCATGAAAGTGAAAAGTGAAAGTGAAGTCGCTCATTCATGTCCAACTCTTAGCGACCCCATGGACTGCAGCCTACCAGGCTCCTCCGTCCATGGGATTTTCCAGGCAAGAGTACTGGAGTGGGGTGCCATTGCCTTCTCCACATCACCACATCAGTGCATACAGAAATCACCTTGGGATCTGGTGCAAACACAGATTTTAATTCAGTGTATCTGGGAAAGGGCCCCTGACAATGCATCTCTAACAGGCTCCCATGCTCTGATACCATTACTGCTGGTCCTTGGCCAACACTTTGAATAACAGCACCGTCAAGCATCTTGTAAATCTATGTGTAAGATGCTGTTAACAACTTTCTCAAACACACACAGACTTCACTCAGGCCTCTAATCACTTTCCACCTTCAAGCCTGGAAATTGTTACTGTTAAGAGACTTAACACAAACAGAAACCGTTACCAAACTCAGTTTTGGCTGTTTGTTGCTATAAAGCCAATACTTGAGAAGCAAGTGTTCGTATGAAAGGTAAGGTTAGTTTATTCAGCAAGCTGGCACCTGGGGAGAAGGCAGACTCATGTCCAAGAACCAGCCCCCGGGAATCAGCTCAACCATGAAAGTTTTCTGTTTTTGTTTTTTGATTCTTATTCATGTATCTGTTCGGCTGCAGCAGGTCATAGTTGTGGCATGCAGAGTCTTGCTCCAGCTTGCAGACTCCTGATTGCAGCACATGGGAGCTAGATCCTGACCAGGGATTGCACCTGGGTCCTCTCCATTAGGAATTCGGGATCTTACCATTGGACCACCAGGGAAATCTCATGAAAAATTTTAAAGAAATTAAAAGTTAATCTCTGTTAATCATTTGGGGAAGGGATCAAAGTCTTTGTTATCTTCCACTGTGCACAGGCGGTTTTCTGCTTGGTTGATGATGAGATAATAGGGTGATATCCAGGAATGTTGTGCCCAGTCTGAAGTTACCATCCTCCACCTGCATGGGGGCCTTAGTTCCTACAGAACCACTGGAGATATGTTATCATCTACATTGCTTATGGTGGAGCTAGGACCCTGCCCAGGATGGATGTTCTGTTGTTTCTTAGCTGTTCCTCCCTTGACTTCATAACCCTCCCCCCACCCTTCTCTGATTAGCAACTCTTTGGACCTGTCCTTTGGAGCTCAGGGAAGGTCAAGGAGATGGAATGAAACCTATGTCCTACAAACAAGAAATAGGGGACAGGAAAAGGATTTGTATCCAGTAGGGCCCCATAGGGTCCCACTCAGTTTCAAAATGTCATTCAACCTGTGAAAAAATTTGCCAAGTAAGCCTGGCTTCCAGAAGAATATGACATGTGAACTACATTTTGAAGGTTGCTTCATAATTTGCCAGACAAGTAGAGGGGCCATGGTAGGAGGAGCCAGGAAAGGAAATTTCAGGCAGGAGAAAAAAGCATTTATAGGTGACGGATCTGTAAACCTCTGGGGGAGGGGAGGAGGCTGATGAAAGGTAAAATTAAGGACACAGATTCTTATCTGCTAGTTGAGGAGTTTGGATATTTATATTACAGGTGTTTAGAAATCACATGAGGACCAGAAGATTATATAAATCTGATTAATATAATTTACTAATGTTTTCTCTTCCACTCTCAATAAAATGCCTCTGGGGAAACTAACAGAATGACATGCCTACAATTCAAAGCTAATTTATGGATATTCCATTTTATTTTAATGACACTTTTGAGCATTTGTTTCTGGGTTTTTATTTCTTTCATTCATTTAGTAAATCATTGTAACCCTATCTTCTTTTCCGTGAAAATCTGCTTCAAATTACTGAAATGACAGCAGATGTTTCAGCTTAGCAATGTCAATAAATACAAGTAGGTCATTGTCAGCATCCACAGCCTAACACTCTATGAAGATGGTCGAATATCAGGGTGGCTAAGACTTCAAGACTCTAAGATACTGTGAAACATCACTTGCCAAAATATCTCTGTTAGGGCTTCCCTTGTAACTGAGTCAGTAAAGAATCTGCCTGCAATGCAGGAGACCTGGGTTCGACTCCTGGGTTGAGAAGATTCCCTGGAGAAGGAAATGGCAACCCACTGCAGCCAGTATTCTTGCCTGGAGAACCCGTGGACAGAGGAGCCTGGCAGGATATAGTCCATGAGGTGGCAAAGAGTCGGACACGACTTAGTGACTAAACCACCACTCTGTTGAAACCTCAGCTCAGAAAGTCTCACTCTGTAACTTTTTAAACTTCCCTTAGAGTTAAAATATTTTTTTGAAAGTTCTCTTTTCAATAGTGGTAAGCTTAAAGATAGGTTGAAAATCTAGAATCTTCTAATCTGTCTATCTTTGGTCCTTGTCTAGCCAGATTATTGTTGTGTGTATGTTAATTACTCAGTGTCATCTGACTCTTTGCGACCCCATGGATGCATGGAGCCCAGCAAGCTCCTCTGTCCATGGGCTTCTCCAGGCAAGAACACTCGAGTGGGTTGCCATTTGCTTCTCTAGGGGACCTTCCCCAATTCAGTTCAGTTCAGTCACTCAGTCGTGTCCGACTCTTTGCAACCCTATGAACTGCAGCACGCCAGGCCTCCGTGTCCATCACCGACTCCCGGAGTTCATGCAAACACATCCATCGAGTCGGTGATGCCATCCAGCCATCTCATCCTCTGTCGTCCCCTTTTCCTCCTGCCCCCATTCCCCAGCCAGGAATCAAACTTGGGTCTCCTGCATTGCAGGCAAATTCTTTACCACTGTGCCACATACACTTCCAAGTTATTGTTATCTAGTAGTATATGTTTCAAGGATGCATCTGCAAAATTGTTTATGCTAGTGACTAAAAGAAATCTTACGGTTAATTGCGTATTCAGGTTTTTCTTTTCCTGCACTGCTGCTCCCCAATACCTTACCTTCCAAAGTTTCACCAATAAAAGGGACTTTTAAATGTATACACACACAAACATATATGAGCTTCCCTGGTAGGTCAGTGGTAAAGAATCCACCTGCCAATGCAGGAGATGCAGGTTCAATCCCAGGACAGGACAATCCCCTGGAGAAGGAAGCAGTATTCTTACCCGGGAAATCCCATGGTCAGAGGATCCTGGCAGGCTCCAGTCCATGGGGTTGCAAGAGAGGCGGACACAACTTAGTGACCAAGCAACAACACACACATAAATAGTAGGAGAAGAAAATAATTTTGTCTCTACCCCGTTGAGGATCTTGACTGAGACAACCCCTGTCCTAAAAGGCAACTCAACAAGAGAAAAGCAAATTGAAGTTTCATAATATGTATGCTTCCTGTATACATGGCAGATACTCAAAAACTGAGTATATCAGTCAGCAGTGCTGCATGGTAAAAGGCAAGGATACAGAGAGGAGCAAAGAATGAGTGCCACATGTGTGAGATCACAAACTGCGCAGCATCCCAGCCAGCAGAGAGACAGGAGCTCCCAGGAGCTGTACCAAATGAAAATGGGAAGGCATTCTAGCAAAAAGTGGGTGGGTTCTGGACAAGTCACTTTCTTTAAAGGGAAGGCAGCAGTCTGCTAAGCAGGTGACCTCTGAGTGTTGACCAAGTCATTTCTGATTGACTGGTTTCAGATTCCACTTCTCAGAGAGGCTGAACATGCACTTAAGTCTGTTCAGTGACAAGGGGTTTAGCATAAGTGACTCCATTTGGGGCTTGTTGTCTTGTTTTTAACACCATCATAATCAGANCTGCTAGGCAGGTGACCTCTGAGTGTTGACCAAGTCATTTCTGATTGACTGGTTTCAGATTCCACTTCTCAGAGAGGCTGAACCTGCACTTAAGTCTGTTCAGTGACAAGGGGTTTAGCATAAGTGACTCCATTTGGGGCTTGTTGTCTTGTTTTTAACACCATCATAATCAGAAGGGGTTGGGTCTTGTCTTCTTACTCCACCTCAAAGGCAAGTGCACGTTCTGCTGAAAGTGAGTATTTTTTCAACAATATTTGTTATATTCTTTGATGGTCTGCCAGTACTTTTTCGAAGCCCAGTTAGAACAGCCGCCAACAGAGTTGAAACTAAAAGGGGGCCAGCTATCTCTCCAGAAGCAAAAAGACTTCAAAAGATATGCATTACAAAGCACTACTGTGACTCACATAATCACTTATTTTAAAGGGGATTTTGCTAATGTAAAATTGGTTTCTTATCTTCCCAGCCCCTAGTGAGCCTTTACTGTGCAAATTCGCGGATGGAGGCCAAAAGAAGAGACAGAATCAAAGTAAATACACCCAGAATGGAAGGCCTTGGCCCAGGGAAGGAGAGGTGAGTCCTCACTGACCTTTGCTCAGAAGTGTGGCCACAGATATCCCTCAGAAGGCTGGCAAGACAGACATGCGGGGCCNTCTCCTGCATTGCAGGCAAATTCTTTACCACTGTGCCACATACACTTCCAAGTTATTGTTATCTAGTAGTATATGTTTCAAGGATGCATCTGCAAAATTGTTTATGCTAGTGACTAAAAGAAATCTTACGGTTAATTGCGTATTCAGGTTTTTCTTTTCCTGCACTGCTGCTCCCCAATACCTTACCTTCCAAAGTTTCACCAATAAAAGGGACTTTTAAATGTATACACACACAAACATATATGAGCTTCCCTGGTAGGTCAGTGGTAAAGAATCCACCTGCCAATGCAGGAGATGCAGGTTCAATCCCAGGACAGGACAATCCCCTGGAGAAGGAAGCAGTATTCTTACCCGGGAAATCCCATGGTCAGAGGATCCTGGCAGGCTCCAGTCCATGGGGTTGCAAGAGAGGCGGACACAACTTAGTGACCAAGCAACAACACACACATAAATAGTAGGAGAAGAAAATAATTTTGTCTCTACCCCGTTGAGGATCTTGACTGAGACAACCCCTGTCCTAAAAGGCAACTCAACAAGAGAAAAGCAAATTGAAGTTTCATAATATGTATGCTTCCTGTATACATGGCAGATACTCAAAAACTGAGTATATCAGTCAGCAGTGCTGCATGGTAAAAGGCAAGGATACAGAGAGGAGCAAAGAATGAGTGCCACATGTGTGAGATCACAAACTGCGCAGCATCCCAGCCAGCAGAGAGACAGGAGCTCCCAGGAGCTGTACCAAATGAAAACGGGAAGGCATTCTAGCAAAAAGTGGGTGGGTTCTGGACAAGTCACTTTCTTTAAAGGGAAGGCAGCAGTCTGCTAAGCAGGTGACCTCTGAGTGTTGACCAAGTCATTTCTGATTGACTGGTTTCAGATTCCACTTCTCAGAGAGGCTGAACCTGCACTTAAGTCTGTTCAGTGACAAGGGGTTTAGCATAAGTGACTCCATTTGGGGCTTGTTGTCTTGTTTTTAACACCATCATAATCAGAAGGGGTTGGGTCTTGTCTTCTTACTCCACCTCAAAGGCAAGTGCACGTTCTGCTGAAAGTGAGTATTTTTTCAACAATATTTGTTATATTCTTTGATGGTCTGCCAGTACTTTTTCGAAGCCCAGTTAGAACAGCCGCCAACAGAGTTGAAACTAAAAGGGGGCCAGCTATCTCTCCAGAAGCAAAAAGACTTCAAAAGATATGCATTACAAAGCACTACTGTGACTCACATAATCACTTATTTTAAAGGGGATTTTGCTAATGTAAAATTGGTTTCTTATCTTCCCAGCCCCTAGTGAGCCTTTACTGTGCAAATTCGCGGATGGAGGCCAAAAGAAGAGACAGAATCAAAGTAAATACACCCAGAATGGAAGGCCTTGGCCCAGGGAAGGAGAGGTGAGTCCTCACTGACCTTTGCTCAGAAGTGTGGCCACAGATATCCCTCAGAAGGCTGGCAAGACAGACATGTGGGGCCATGAGGAAACCAGGTCCCAGAGAAAACCAGATAGCTTCAGAGGGGGCGAACGAGCAGGCCTATATTGATGTTATCAGAACATGATTAACTGAGAAGGAGAATGGGACTTCCAGACTGACCCTGGTTCTGCACTGTCATTAAATCCTCTTTCAGCAAATGTGAAACCAATAGATATCAGTAGCTCCTGAAAGACTTGGCCACAGAGAATTGCTCCATTGGTGTACTAGTTATAAAATAAGGGTATGATTACTTAAGAAAATACTTTCAGTGGTATCAACAGTGAGAGTTACATCTTTGTGTTTGAAGGAAAACAGAGGTGGATTTATTTCATTCTACCATTAAGGTGGTCTAGTTTTATTTATACGTGCACTCAGAGCATGCCCAAATGCTCATACATGTGTGGATCTGTTTTTTATATGTACACATCAACATAAAATGTAACATTTTCTGCCAGTCAAGGAGAAGGAAAAGCTGGTACACACAGGGTTCTACTTTTTCACAACAAGGAGAAAAGCATTTAACAGTTAATTACCCATCTAGTCTCCTAACGCAAAACAAGAGAAAAGCAAGCTTATGGCTCCAGTGCCGCTTGGGGATGATTCCCTTTGGTTATTTTTGTTATAAGAAGACAAGGAAAATGTGTCTGGGCTTCTAAGAGGTCTTTTTATTCTTTGTGAAAGAGAATGGAGTTGTTTGAATGCCTTGAATAAATGCCATTTTATACCAAGCGCATCGTTTCAACAGAAGAGTTTTATTTAGTATTTCTATTCAAAGCATCTACTGCATCCATTTAGGCGGCATCCTACTTGGTGCAGCATTTTGCACTTTCAATCCTGAGATTACAGTTATAAGGAAAGAGAAGAGGCTGAGTTTTTTACTCCGCGAAACCTTTAGCAACTTCTCAGATTCTAAAACTGTAGTCTGTTTTGAGTGTTTCCATGTAGATCTCAAAACCCCTGGTAAAGTAGATAGCTGTGCTCAGATACTATGTAATCTGTCATTCATTACCTTAAAAAGAGAATGGCCGTGAAGCACTTGAAGCTAAAAAAAGGGGGTTCAGTATTTTAATTTTAGAAAGACAGTCTATGCGGCGTCAGAACAGAAGAGGCGGGGTGTGACCGTGTGCTTTCAGTGGGCAGCCCCGCGGCTCCCAGAAGACAGCTGATCTATGACAGCATTTTTGACACTGGTCCCATGTCAGTCATCCATGGTCTCAAAGGACTCATCTGATCTTTCAAAATTTACTTGAGTCAAACGCTTGCTGATTAGAGATTTCTGGATCACAGACCATAGCCCCAAAGCATCAGTTTTTAACTAGATAACTTAGCACTGATGACTGGAATTACAGTGCCTGTACTATTGCATCCACTAAATAGATGGCAGTTGGGGCAGGACTCCTCACTTGAGTCTACATTTCTTAGAAACCAAACCAATAAACATAAAAGAAATATAAACTTAGAGAACCCTCTCTGCCACTCTGTACAGAATCCAGGGCTCTGGGTTTAGACATGACAAAGACCACATGTGCTGTTATTGCCAGGGAAGCATTGTTGGGTCAAGTTTAGGATCCAGAGCACTTGTAATTTAGAGGAAAGTTTTCAAGGTATATTCCTAATATTCATTTTCTAAAGTTGTTTTTTTAAGAGCTACAGGTCTTCTTGTTGAATATGAGAATCAAGGGACCATCATAAATGTATCTGTGATGAATAGAAGCATATTCCAAGTATGTAGAGACATTGGGATGCAAGAAATCAGAAAAAAAAAAAAGGCATGAACTAAAAGTACACTTATCAGATATTTTGGCTTTGAGATAAGTGTTTTAATTTTTATACCATGACGATGGTCTTAGAAGTAGATACACCAAAAATATCGGATTACTCTGCCCATTATTATGTTCATATGTATTTTTTCTTGTATTTCCCCTTTGCATTGTACTTGCTAGAGTAACATACGTGTGTATGTAAGTATGATGTTTAAGGTATGACATCATACAAGTTAATCCTATGTTCAGTTCAGTCGCTCAGTCGTGTCCGACTCTGCGAACCCATGAATCGCAGCACGCCAGGCCTCCCTGTCCATCACCATCTCCCGGAGTTCACTCAGACTCACGTCCATCGAGTCCGTGGTGCCATCCAGCCATCTCATCCTTGGTCGTCCCCTTCTCCTCCTGCCCCCAATCCCTCCCAGCATCAGAGTCTTTTTCCAATGAGTCAACTCTTCGCATGAGGTGGCCAAAGTATTGGAGTTTCAGCTTTAGCATCAGTCCTTCCAAAGAAATTCCAGGGTTGATCTCCTTCAGAATGGACTGGTTGGATCTCCTTGCAGTCCAAGGGACTCTCAGGAGTCTTCTCCAACACCACAGTTCAAAAGCATCGATTCTTCGGCGCTCAGCTTTCTTCACAGTCCAACTTTCACATCCATACATGACCACAGGAAAAACCATAGCCTTGACTAGGCGGACCTTAGTCGGCAAAGTAATGTCTCTGCTTTTGAATATACTATCCAGGTTGGTCATAACTTTTCTTCCAAGGAGTAAGCGTCTTTTAATTTCATGGCTGCAGTCACCATCTGCAGTGATTTTGGAGCCCAAAAAAATAAAGTCTGACACTGTTTCCACTGTTTCCCCATCTATTTCCCATGAAGTGATGGGACCGGATGCCATGATCTTCGTTTTCTGAATGTTGAGCTTTAAGCCAACTTTTTCGCTCTCCTCCTTCACTTTCATCAAGAGGCTTTTTAGCTCCTCCTCACTTTCTGCCATAAGGGTGGTGTCATCAGCATATCTGAGGTTATTGATATTTCTCCCGGCAATCTTGATTCCAGCTTGTGTTTCTTCCAGTCCAGCGTTTCTCATGATGTACTCTGCATATAAGTTAAATAAGCAGGGAGACAATATACAGCCTTGACGTACTCCTTTTCCTATTTGGAACCAGTCTGTTGTTCCATGTCCAGTTCTAACTGTTGCTTCCTGACCTGCATACAGATTTCTCAAGAGGCAGGTTAGGTGGTCTGGTATTCCCATCTCTTTCAGAATTTTCCACAGTTTATTGTGATCCACACAGTCAAAGGCTTTGGCATAGTCAATAAAGCAGAAATAGATGTTTTTCTGGAACTCTCTTGCTTTTTCCATGATCCAGCGGATGTTGGCAATTTGATCTCTGGTTCCTCTGCCTGTTCTAAAACCAGCTTGAACATCAGGGAGTTCACGGTTCACATATTGCTGAAGCCTGGCTTGGAGAATTTTGAGCATTACTTTACTAGCGTGTGAGATGAGTGCAATTGTGCGGTAGTTTGAGCATTCTTTGGCATTGCCTTTCTTTGGAATTGGAATGAAAACTGACCTTTTCCAGTCCTGTGGCCACTGCTGAGTTTTCCAAATTTGCTGGCATATTGAGTGCAGCACTTTCACAGCATCATCTTCCAGGATTTGAAACAGCTCAACGGGAATTCCATCACCTCCACTAGCTTTGTTCTTAGTGATGCTTTCTAAGGCCCACTTGACTTCACATTCCAAGATGTCTGGCTCTAGATTAGTGATCACATCCTCATGATTATCTGGGTCGTGAAGATCTTTTCTGTACAGTTCTTCTGTGTATTCTTGCCACCTCTTCTTAATATCTTCTGCTTCTGTTAGGTCCATACCATTTCTATCCTTTATCGAGCCCATCTTTGCATGAAATGTTCCCTTGGTATCTCCAATTCTCTTGAAGAGATCTCTAGTCTTTCCCATTCTGTTGTTTTCCTCTATCTCTTTGCATTGATTGCTGAAGAAGGCTTTCTTATCTCTTCTTGCTATTCTTTGGAACTCTGCATTCAGATGCTTATATCTTTTCTTTTCTCCTTTGCTTTTCGCCTCTCTTCTTTTCAGTGCTATTTGTAAGGCTTCTCCAGACAGCCATTTTCCTCTTTGCATTTCTTTTCCATGGGGATGGTCTTGATCCCTGTCTCCTGTACAATGTCATGAACCTCATTCCATAGTTCATCAGGAGCTCTATCTATCAGATCTAGGCCCTTAAATCTATTTCTCACTTCCACTGTATAATCATAAGGGATTTGATTTAGGTCATACCTGAATGGTCTAGCGGTTTTTCCTACTTTCTTCAATTTAAGTCTGAATGTGGTAATAAGGAGTTCATGATCTGAGCCACAGTCAGTTCCTGGTCTTGTTTTTGTTGACTGTATAGAGCTTCTCCATCTTTGGAAGCAATATTTAATCATTTCTTAGAAAGCCATCCATTCTAATTATTGTATTTCATTGTTTCTAAGAGACACATTTTTGTGGTTGTTTTTCAATATTGTAAACCTGCTGAAACCTCTAATTATACCTTATTATAGCATTACAAATCAGTTTGCATTTGCTCCTGTTAGTCACCTGGGGGCACTACCTACAGTCTCTGCTTTAGGTCTTAGGCCACATAGATTGTATCAGTTGAAACTCTAACCAAAGCAGGGATGTGGGTCAAATTCTTGGGGGAGAATTTTTTAATTTGCTTCTTTCCCTCATCCAGATTGAGACCTGCATCTTCTCTTGAAGTCCATCTCTGGTGGGCAGTTTTGTTTCTCATTTGTCTTGTAGCTCTTGTCGTCTCCAGCTTTATAAGGAGGTCATTTGGGGTCTTTATTTCTGCTTGTTTGTGTTACTGTGTAAAATAATGGTTGCCTTAGAATCCACCTGTAAAGAGAGAGAACCCAGGGAGACGTGGGTTCAATCCCTGGGTTGGGAAGACCCCCCTGGAGAAGGGAATGGATACCCACTCCAGTATTCTTGTCTGGAGAAGTCCATGGACAGAGGAGCAGAGTCAGACATAATTGAACAATTAACATTAACACTGCTGCTGCTGCTGCTAAGTCGCTTCAGTTGTGTCCGACTCTGTGACCCCATAGATGGCAGCCCACCAGGCTCCCCTGTCCCTGGGATTCTCCAGGCAAGAACACTGGAGTGGGTTGCCATTTCCTTCTCCAATGCATGAAAGTGAAAAGTGAAAATGAAGTCACTCGGTCGTGTCCGACTCTTAGTGACCCCATGGGCTGCAGCCTACCAGGCTCCTCCATCCATGGGATTTTCCAGGCGACAGTACTAGAGTGGGGTGCCACTGCCTAGATAAAATTAAAAAATTATAATGTAGGTTCTGATGCTTCAGACCCTGAGATCATAGTGCAAATTGAGGCTGCTGTTTACTTGTCCTGTCTGTAAAGCCAGGTAAAAATATGACAGTGTGAGAAGGATTTCTGAGCCAGTGCTTCAAACACAAAACCAGTGGATTGCAAGGAACTTCAAAGTACCTTAAACATGACAATTGATAGGCTAATTAAACTTTTCATTTATGATGTAAAGCTGTTTTATTCTGGGTGGCATTTTGGTAACAGTTATTTTAGCATAGTTTGATGAAATGCTAATACTGAACCCATCATACACATTAATTAATGTAAATTAGCTAGGTTTTGAAATATAGGTACATGCTGGTGGACCTATTTTTGCATAAGTGAAAAACACTGAAATATTTGAAAGTTATTAACTGACCTCTCAAGATACACCCAGAGCTGAAGCAGAAGGGTCAGGGGTGGGACTGTGAGCCTTCTCTTTCCAAGGGCTCAAACGGTCTTACCATTTTCTAAAAGTGATTTCATTGTACTTATTTGTGGCTGCACTGGGTCTTTGCTGCTGCACGCGGGCTTTCTCTAGTTGCAGCGCTTGGGCTTCTTGCGGTGGCTGCTCCTGCTGCAGAGCACGGGATCCAGAGGGTGGGCTCAGGAGTGGTGGCATGCATTCCTAGTTGACCTGTAGCATGTGGGATCTTCCTGGACCAAGGATTGAACCCCTGTCCCCTCCACTGGCAGGCAGACTCTCAACTACTGGACCAAAAGGACCACCATCACAAATAGGTGATCAGTGATCTTTGATAGGATTATTGTGATTGTTTTGGGGCACCATGAACTGTGCCCACATAAGACAGTGAACTTCATCCATAAGTATGTGTGTTCAGGCTGCGCCACTGACCAGCCATTCCCCTATCTGTGTCCTCTCCTGGGGCCTCCCTGTTCCCTTAGACACAGCAACACTGAAATTAGGCCAATTAATGGCCTCTACGTGTTCAAGCATCCCATGTCCCTCACTTTAAATCAAAGCTAGACAAAAAAGTAAGCTTAATGAGGAAGGCATATTTAAAGCCCAGAGAGGTGGAAAGTTAGACCTCTTGTGCCAAACAGTTAGCCAAGTAGTGACCACAAAGGAAAACTTCTTGAAGGAAATTATAGTGCTACTTCAGTGAACACATGAATGATGAAACACATAAAAAGCAAACCGTCTTATTACTCACATGCAGAAAGTTTTAGTGGTCTGGATAGAAGATCAAGCCAGACACAACATTCCCTTAGGCCAATACCTAATCCAGAGCCAGGCCCTAACTCTCCTCAATTCTAGGGAGACCAAGAGAGGTGAGGAAGCCGCAGAAGAAAAGTCTGAAGTAAGCATAGGCTGGTTCATGATGCCAGTTTAAAAAAAAAAAAGAAGAAGAAGAAGCTGTCTCCTGCTAAGACAATTCATGAATATTGCTACACTAAACAACAGATTTTCAGTGTAGACGCAACAGTCTGCTATTGGAAGAGGCTGCCATCTAGGACTTTTCATAGCTGGAGAAGAGAAGTCAGTTCCTGGCTTCAAAGAACAGGCTGACTGTCTTGGTAGGGCCTAATGTAGCTGGTAACATGGAGTTGAAGCCCAAGTATCCAAGACTGGATATATAGACATGATGGAGACATATAGACAGATTTCCTACCCTCTGGGAACCTAAAATGGCAAAGTACGAGATGCAAAGTAGAACTGAATATCATTTAGTGTTTCAGAAATAAAATCACTCACTGTAACTGGCTTCATACTTATAAACAGGTTAAGAAAACCAAAAAAACAACAAAAACAAACAAACAAAAAAAACACACACAACAAAAACAGCAGTCACTAGAGTATCAACTCACATTTGTCTTGTTACTAACCATTAACTATTCATTTTATTGACTGACTATCTTTCAGGGTAAGTAGCTGAGCAATTGATTTGTATGCATTTAAATCCCCCATTTCTCCCAAAAGTTGGAAAGCTCTACCTGGTCACCTGTCTAGTGGATGCATCCATGTCCTTGGGTCCTGGGTGGCTCAGAGAGAATAAAGTTAAGAGAAGTAACTTAAGCTTTGGGGTGTTATTTAACAAATTTTCAGTCCTTCTGTAATGTACCCGTTTAAAATAACAATTCTTCCTTAATTTTGAGGAACCATGTGTGTCAACATCTGTGACATGCTCAGAATTGTTTACTTTTGATCATAATTTACCGGGCATACTACTTGAGTGACTAAAGGGCCAAGCTCTGGCCCTCTCAAGCTGAGTGACATCTCTGTTCCCTCATCAGTAGGAAGAGATTGGTTGACAGCACACCCTTGGTGAATGGGAGGATTAAATGAGATGTTGAAGGTATGGTAGTAGGCAGTGTCTGGCAACATGTACTCACTCAAGTATTAGCTACTATTATGACTACCGTAATATCATCACACACATAACTCAGGGCTGTTTAACCTGAAAGCCAGCCTCATTATGCATTTCACATGACTTGACTGGGTCGATCCTTAATTTCCAGTTTTATGCTACGTCTCTTTATTTTCCAAATGTTAATGATGTAACATGTTTGAAAGAAAATCTACTGTTCATGTCACTTTCCAGCTGAATTTTTGACTTAAAAATATATCATAAAACAAGTAGAAATTAATTTTACTTTGACCAATATTGTTAATGTTTCATAAGATCATATTCACAATCATTATTTGCATTCAAGGATTATTTAGCGCTGAAGTGTTACTTGGTTTTCAAATGTCTAGCCAATTTTCTCTTGAAGTTCATGTAATCCAAAAAGCCAACAGCTGGCAAGGGGAGGGCACTTGGATGGAGAAGATGAAAGAAAAATGCAAAAGTGAAAGGAAAGCATGAACCCTTGCTAGATACCACGGGGAAGACTGAGCTTCTGAGAACTGATGGATTATATGGTTGATGTTTTTAAAGGGAAAGAGGTTAAACTATTAACCGACCTATTCTGCCAGATAACGGCAGTTATGAATGTGTTTATGCAACCTCTGTGGTTATGAAGAGTACATGCTCAAGTACTTTCTAGTATCTTTCAAAACTATTATCTTCAAAAGAAGAGGCATTCTGAAACCACAGTTGGCGACTTTCTGGACTGAACAAAGAATTAGGGGACTTCCCTGGTGGCCTAGTGGCTAAACCGTCAAGCTCCCAACACAGGGGGCCCAGGTTTGATCCCTGGGAACTAGATCCCATATGTCACAGCTAAGATCCAGTGCAGCCAAGTAAATAAATACTTAATTTGAAAAAACAAAGAATTAGGAAGCAGGAATTTTCTTGCATATTCTACAGGCTTCATAGTGCTAAATGTAAATAATCTTTAGGTTTCTATACCCTAATCTATTTCAAGGGTAAGGTTACCAGATTCTTCTGTGTAAGGAATTTTTAGAGTCCTTATATGTAGTGGTATTAACTTACAAAATTTCCTTTTGTTTAGTGAAACACTCAGACTCATGAAATAATCAACGAAGAAAGATACAATTTGTGGGCTCCAAATGTGTATCTTTATCCCACTTACTAAAATTTATTTGCTACCCAGCATCAGTATTCCCAGTGCTTTCATGGTCATTTTTAAAAAAAAAATTATTTAGTTTATCTGTTTGATTGCCCCAGGTCTTAGCCACAGCATGCGTGATCATTGATCTTTGTTGCAGCATGCAGGAATCTTGAACTGTGACATGTGAACTTTTCGCTGCAGCACGTGGGATCTCATTCCCTGAACAGGGGTCAAACCCAGACCGCCTGCACTGGGAGCACTGAATCTAAGTAACAGGACCACCAGGGAAGGCCCCTTTCTTAGCCATTTGAATACGTGCAGAGCAACAGAAAGCTTCAGTCACCAAATACACGCTCCCAACTGAGGCTGAACACATGACACTTTGCCTTCTTGTTTCAGTTCTTATACTATTAAATACTGTCCTTATTTAGGGCTACATTTTTTTTAAACTTTTAAGTTTGTATTGGGGTATAGCCAATTAACAATGCTGTGATAGTTTCAGGTGGACAGCAAAAGGTCTCAGCCATACATACACGTGTATCAATTCTCCCCCGAACTCCCCTCCCATCCAGGGGATAACACTGAATGGAGTTCCATGTGCTATACAGTAGATCCATCTTTGTTATCCATTTTAAATACAGCAGTGTGTATATATCCATTCCAAACTCCCTAACTATCCCTTCGCTCCCCCATCCTTCCCCCCCAAATCATAAGTTTGTTCTCTAAGTCTGTGAGTCTGTTTCTGTTTAGTAAGTTCATTTGTATATATATATTTTTAGATTCCACATATAAGGGATGTCATATGATATTTCTCCTCTGACGTGCTTCACTTGGCATGGTAACCTCTAAGTCCATCCATGTTGCTGCGAATGGCATTATTTCATTCTTTTTGATGACTGAGTAACATGCCATTGTATGTACATACCGCATTTCTTTATCCCTTCCTCTGCCAATGAACGTTTAGGTTGCTTCTCCGACTTGGCTAATGTTAACAGTGCTGCAGTGAACATCGGGGTACGTGTATCCTTTCAGATCATGCTTTTCTCCTGATATATACTCAGAAGTGAGACTGCAGGGTCATATAGCAGCTCTGTTTTTAGTTTTTTAAGGAAACTTCATACTGTTTTCCACAGTGGCTGTACCGATTGACATTCCCACCAACAATGTAGAAGGGTTCCCTTCTCCCCACACCCTCTCTAGCATTTTTTGTTTGGGGGCTTTTTGATGATAGCCATTTTGACTGGTGTGAAATGATATCTCACTGTAGTTCTGATGTGCATTTCTCTAATAATTAGAAATGTTGACCTTTTCATGTGTCTCTTTGCCATCTGTGTGTCTTCTCTGGAGAAATGTTTATTCAGGTCTTCTCCCCATTTTTTGAGTGGGTTGTTTGTTTTGATGCTATTGAGCATCATAAGCTGTTTGTAAATTTTGGAGACTAATGTCTGTCTGTCATATTATTGGCAAACATTTTCTCCCAATCTGTTGGTTGTCTTTTTGTTTTATTTATTGTTTCTTTTGCACTGCAAAAGCTTTTGGATTTATTTATTTTGAGGCTAGTCACATTACAATATTGTAGTGGTTTTTGCCATACAGTGACATGAGTCAGCCATGGGTGTACTTCTGTTCCCCATCCTGAACCCCCTCCCACCTCCCTCCCCATCCCATCCCTCTGGGTTGTCCCAGTGCACCTTCCTTGAGTGCCCTGTTTCATGCATTGAACTTGGACTGGTGATCTGTTTCACATACAGTGATATACATGTTTCAATGCTCCCATTTATTTTTGTTTTTGTTTCCATTATTCTGGAAAATGGGTCAAAAAAGATATTGCTGCAATTTATGTCAGAGAGTGTTTGTTTTCCT